>JADDON010000026.1:0-30282 GCA_017140175.1 Fusarium staphyleae
ACCGGAAGGTTATTTAGTCACTAAAATAGTTACTCTCTCTTAGATTTTATGAATACAAAGTAAGTGGTAGTATCGCAATAGAAATTATTATGGCTATAGTACTAGCTTGATTTCTGTTGCTGAACGCCCTAGGGGTGACCGTAGGAAGAAATTTGAAAAGAGCCACTTGTAGACATGGTCGCCCGTATGAAGTACAAGTCGGTGATAACGAGGTCGGTAGCAGCGGATTGGCCAATAGCGTCGCGACGATTAAAAAACCCCTCTGGATCTCCTTGTAACCATGCGACCACCCAAGTTGAACCAGTTTATCAGGGTATTCTTTTCATGCAATGCTAAGTCTTGAGAAGCTTCATTCCGGGTGTACTAAAGTAGCCGAGGGCCCAGATATCCCAGACCAAGTTGGTCCCTCTGACATCCGGCCATAATTCTCATCAGTTCGTTCTACCTCTTCAACTTGCCGTCAACCCAGCACCGCGGCTCTGCATCCCAGGCCTCGCCTGCATGAGGATCTAATCCCTTTAGACACTTAAGCAAGCCCACACTGCTTTAGTCTTGTAAATAGCTGCCAATCGCATGCTTCAAGTTGTCATCAAAGGACCTGCAGCCCGGGGGAGCGTCACCCTGATGGCCCCCGGGGACCACACCTTGATGACCAGTGACCACAATTGTTTGTCGAGACGACCCTGGTGTAAGTCAAAAGACGAGTAGGTATATTAGGCCATTGAAACTGCCACGGGAAACTTTGATTTCTCTCTATAGTCTAGCTTGAATTCATTATTCATTCTGTTATTACCATTCCTTCTCCTTCTTGGGCTATCCATACCCTTTTTCCCGATTCAAAATGGCCAAGGCTAAGACAAAGAAGGACTCCAAGAACAAGAGCGTCAAGAAGCCTTCTGTTCCTCCAAAGGCTTTGCCTGTGACGCTCCTCTCTGGTTTCTTGGTAATCCTTTCTCGTCTTTCCAAACTTCTCCCGGTCTAACACGGTATTCAGGGATCCGGCAAGACTACCCTTCTCCAGCACATCCTGCGAAGCGAACATGGTCTTCGAATAGCTGTTGTCGTCAACGACATTGGAGCGTGAGTTGAACCTTCAGACATGGCCGTAGACACACAGCTTACCCTCTTTCAGGATCAATGTCGATGCGTCCCTCATCAAACAAACCCACAAGATCTCCAAAACCGAGGAGAAGGTCATCGCCCTCCAGAATGGATGCATCTGCTGCACACTGCGAGGTGACTTGTTGGAAGAGCTCGTTCGCTTGGCCCAGCTCCAGGAGTTCGACTACATCATCATCGAGAGCAGTGGCATCAGCGAGCCGGAGCAGGTCGCCGAGACGTTTGACGGTCGTCTCGCCGAACAGATGGACGCCATGAGCTCTCTAGAAGGAGCCCCTGGTCTGGATGCCGATATGCTCAAGGTGCTCCAACAACTGTAAGCTTGAGCTGTCAACTGCCAGGGTAACCCATGTCTAACAAACCCCTCAGAAAGGAAGCTGGCGGCCTGGAACGATTTGCTAGGCTGGACACTACCGCTACTGTCATCGACGCCTTCACAATGCTGCACGACTTTGACACGGACGATCTCATCTCTTCGCGCCGCGATGATGTTACACCAGAAGATGAGCGAACCGTGTCAGACCTCATGGTCGACCAGATCGAGTTTGCCGATGTAATCATCCTCAACAAGGTGGACATGGTAAGCTTGACATAACCCAGAGATGAAACGCAATGGGTTTTACTGACATTCATAATAGATCGACGAGAAAACCAAGCCACGCTTGCTAGACATGATCAAGAGACTCAACCGTCGCGCCAAAATCATCGAGTCAAGTTATGGCAAGGTAGATGTGAAGCAGCTCGTAAACACGGGCATGTTCAACCTCCAAGTTGCCCAAGCTGGTTACGGATGGCTCCAAGACCTGCATGAAATGACTGTCCGCCAGGTATGTTTTATCCCCGCTGCGAAAGTGTCCACAAGGAACCAAAACCTGACATCTTCCAGGTCAACGGGCGCAATGTAGTCACACCCAAACCAGAGACCGAGGAGTACTCTGTTCGCAGTTCCATCTACAGTCGACGCCGGCCTTTCCATCCCCGCCGTCTCTGGGCGCTGTTATATGACAAGTTCATTCTGCAGCTCGAGGACCCAGAGGACGGGCAGGATGAGGAAGACGAGAGCGAAGCGGGCGAAGATGTCGACATGAATGATGTCGACGAGGAGACTAGGGAAGATGACCAAGACGGCGAAGAGACCTCATCGGCAGACGAGAGGCGCTCTGCCCCCTCATCCCCCCAAAGCTCACACTCGACCGCGCAAACCGTCCCGTCACCTTCACAGAAGCCGCACGAAGATGATGCCATGGTTGATGCAGAGGAGCTGGTCCCGCCCCCCAATGAGGTGATCCTCAAGAACAAGCGCAACCACCCCGTCCTAGCCCGTCTATTCCGCTCCAAGGGCGAGTTCTACCTCGCAACCAGGCCACATCGCGCCGGAGACTGGTCTCAGGCGGGTGCCATGCTGACCATGACCGGCGGTCGCCCGTGGTTCTGCACATTACCACCCGAGGAGTACACCACAGGTGATGAGCAGGTCGACAGCCTCGTGCAGCACGACATCAAGCAGGGCGGTGAATGGGGAGACCGTCGTCAGGAACTGGTCTTCATCGGAGAGAACCTGAACGAGGAGGGACTGGAGGAGATGCTCGACTCGTGTCTGCTGACGGATGACGAGTTCAGCAAGTGGGAGTCTGTGATGCGCGACAGCAAGATGAATGACGAGCAGAAGCGTGAAGCTCTGGAAGAGCTGTTTGAGGATGGATTCCCGGATTGGTCGGGCGAAGATGAAGATGATGAGGATCATGAGGGACATGACCATGATCATCCCCACCCCCCTAATGTTCGGTCGTTGAAGAGGCATCTACAGGAGGTGGATTAGTGCATATAGATAAGCAGGTAAAAGTAAAAAGTCAAATTCCTCACACTTTTCTGGATGCCTTGTGTCTTGACCTTGGTAAATCGTTGCATTGGGGATGCAAAGTGGCTCGGCTACCTCGGTGGTTGTGGTGAAAAGGTCCCTGTAGTGCAAGTAATAGGCAACCAATATAACGCCTCAACTATCAACCCGTTCGGTTTGTTCTCTTAGTACCCTGCGGTTGTCCGTCATCCCTTGTGGCCATTCAAGCCCCATGGCCCATGGTAGCAAACGTAGCATCGACCGACTCCCTTCCCACAAACACCAGCACCTCTCTATCCTCTCCCATCGAGATACTTCCCAGAGCCCAGTCTCTGATCAATCTTCTCGCGTACCACACGGCGAGGTGTTTGTTGTACTTGTGGATCTTGCCCGTGCAGGACCGCTTCATATCCGCCTTGAGCGCGCCCATCCAATCCCCGGCGTCCCAGCGGATGTCGGTTCGTTCCATCGGGCAGACCAGTTCGTCCTCATCTTCGCTGTCGTTCCCGAGGGGTTCGTCGATACAGAAGCCGGTTTCGAGTTGGGCGGGTTTGCTGCGATAAGTGGCGATAACGTAGACGGGAGTGCTGCATGCAGACGCTGCGCACGACTTGGAGGTGCGATGATGAGCTGGTTGGTCTAGAATATAGGAAAAAGAGTTTAATGCAGGTCTATTAGTTTGACCAATGGTATCTTACCACAGATATTACCAACGCTAACAGATTCGCGAACTGTAAAGTCCATGGCGGGCCTCGTAAGATCGTCTGTTGTATTGCCCGTCCAGCCATGGAACACGGCATCAAGAAACCCCTCCATCGTGTCCTTTGTCGAGGTAAGGGTCGCATTCGGATCGGTAGCAATTCCGCAAGCGTGCAGTATTTCGAAACATCGCTTCAGTTCCAGCTCGTCGAGGTCATCGGCCGTGGTGATGGTGCGAGGCTCCCGAAGCAAGGGGTTTCCGATCTCCAGGGCGGCAAACAGGCGATGGCGGGAGCGTTTGCTAGAACGCCGTGCGGGAGAAGGACTGCGGCTGCTGATGAGTATCGGTCCTTCGGGGCTGTGAGATGACTCTCGTTTGAATGTCCAGCGAACGGGACGCAGATCCATTGTGAGGCACGGGAAGACGAGAGCTTTTTGATACAAATCGAGGAGAATCACATGCAGTTCAACGCATGCTTTTGAGATGATGCCACTGGAGTAGATGAAGCCGGTAACGAAACAGTCCTGACGAGATGTGGTGGAAGTGCGCCGAGTTGCTGCAGTGAATCATTGTCGGGAAAGATAGCGAGCAGTTTACGAAGCCGCTGAACCGCTCCCTCTACCAGGAGGCAAACAGACGAGTGCCATCAGATCGGCAACGAAAATGTGCTTTCGAATCATGATGTGAGTATGGAGAGTTTCCTGACCGGAGAAAGAAAAACGAAGCAGGAAAGGGAGAGTGGAGACTGGAAGAGACAAGTCGGTTTTAGGATTTTGAGAACCACACATAGTTACTAGCTACTATATATTACTCAGTTGCTGCCCATAACTTTCCTGCGCTTTATGGAATAGGTACGTCACCCAATTCCTGGGGCTACGTAGTGCACGCGGTGCCATTCAGGGGCGGTATCAACCCGAGGACCCCGAGGACACCATTCCCGATCCAAAGGTAACTAATTAGTCAAGGCAACTTTGTTGGACTGGTTCCCTGTGGCCTCGGCAGCAATCACATCATGAATGTGGAGTAAAGAGGTAAGATATTGTCTAACGTTAGTGACAAGGCAACGACTCTCGGGCAGTATTATATCATGCTTCGGCCTGAAGGAATGAGCGTTGGAACTCGTTGGAGCGCCTGGGAGTTTGAATATCTCTCTCTATTCCGAAATCCAAAAACAAAACATCGTTGCCACGCTGAGTTGACACGAGCCTGTAGCTAAAGTATAGGATCGTGTGCTGGGCGAGTGATGTAACCCCCTGAGACGCCACTGGCACCAGTTGCGAATGCCATATGTTCCCCGGAGCTGTCTCCGCGATACGGGCAGTATTCATTCGTAGATTCAGGTCCGGGATATGGAACTGAACCTTGCACAACGTTTGTCAGTGATATCGGTAGCTTTGTAGAAAATCTCTGCTGTCTCTTTCCTCCATCGTCGTCCTGCACCACCACCACCATATTAATTCTTAAACCATCTCGATGGCATGGATGGGGTGAAGTAGAGGTACAGAATGCAACTCACACACTCAATTCCACTCGAGAATCAAGACTTTAGGGCCATATCCCTCCTCAACCTCTTTTCAGCGTCGACTTGGAAGGACAATGTTCTGCGTGGCCTCGCCATCGTCTCCTCTGTCGATCCAATCACATAGGTCGGAAGCTCCACGAATTGTTGATCAGGGACCGACCTCCGAAAGATGTAGCCAATAGGAGGCTGCGGCGCCGTGACGCAGTGAGATCATCCTCAGCCTGACAGCCCAGGAGGTTCCACTCCGAGACCTGATCCCATCTTGGGGCCCCTACCTATAAAGCATCGACATCTCATCTACATCTATGCTGGCTGTTTTGGAGTTTTTACTCCTCCTGAACTCGACGCTCATGTCTGCATCCCATCCCAACTCCGTTCTCTTTCCTCTTCGCCCATCTGCCATCCCACGGTAGAAGCAGCATGGGTCGGATATCGCCCCCCTCGCAGCCGTGCAAGCCTTTTGCTATACGCACTGGTCGCCGAACCCCTCCCTCCCCGTTACGGCCTTCACCATCCGACCCCGGGACGTCTTGATAGTAAAGACTGAACCCTTCGTCAGTCTCGACCTCTCGACCCGGCCAATCAGTCACTCCAGCAATGTGGCCCCTCCCTAACTCCGTGCCTCCGTACAGAGCAGAGTACGGCGTACAGCCTAACAGCCCAAGGAATCCCCCCAGCTAGCAGATTGCCCGCCATGGCTTCCCTGGCTTCTGGGACCCTGGAATTACAGGCTTTGTGGCCAGCCCTCCACATAATGGAGGCGAATAATGTGTGACCAGTTAGTTTCGCGGTTGGCGATGAGCACTCTGAAATTGGTGCCTCTGTCTCCCAGCTCAAAGTTTACACACACATGGTTTCCCTCGCTCTCCCATTTAAATAAATCTCTCTATGCGGCTCTCCAGCCATAACCTCCCTCGTCTCGGGCACAGCAACATCTACGTTTCAGCACTTCAGACTCGGTACGTTAACTTGCTTATTCGAGTGCTGCATTAGCGTTCCCGGCGCGCCCTCTAGATTTCGCTGTCTTTTCTCGAGTTGGTTCCCTTTGTTGCCTTGCTTCTTCTGAGTCCCGTCGTGCTTCGCTACCCCTCACTTATTGCGTGACTCTTGCGCTGACTCTTGTATCTTTTGCTTAGACGACCGTCCCTTTATATTTCCACGCTCGCGCTACCATTTCTCGAATCAACCACGTCGAAAACGAGACAGCGATGAATGCATCAGGCCCTTTTTTCAATCATACGTGGGAACAGTGGTGGCCTGCAGCTGATGCTGCTCAGCCAGTTTCACCTGTTCCATTGGGCATTATAAGTCCCTACGCTCAGAATGAACCACAATTCGATCATTTCTGTCCAAACTATGTGGCTGTGGGCTACGAAGCTTCGCTATCACAACACTATCTCGATCCATTGACGCCGTCAACTCAAAGGTCATCCCATGTCCTATCATCAACACCGGAGTCGGCTTGCGAGTCAACCCAACCAGAATACTCGCCTAACTCGACTACCCCGTCAGATTGGTATACCTCTTCAACTCAAGGCGAAAAACGAAAGAGAGAAAACGACTCCAAAGATCAACCAGCTACCGAACCCTCGAGACGCATTCCCACGCGGAAAAGAGGATCAAAGGCCTCCGTCAAGAGTGAAAAAGAGCAACAGAGCAAAAATACGCGTCGATACTCAGAGGCCAGTGGGGCTTCCACCTTTGCGTCCCCCGAAGAAGAGTCGGAGATTTTCACTCGAAAGCTTCAGGAGAGAAACCGTGTCGCGTCCAACAAGTTTCGCATCCGGAAGAAGGAGGACGCAAGAAGACTGAGATCCGACGAAGAGGAGATGGAGGCACTCAATCGCGATCTGACCAAAAGCGCGGCAGATCTGACATTGCAGGTCTACGAGCTCAAGATGAGGCTGCTGCAGCACACCGACTGCAACTGCGCCCTCATCCAAAACTACATCGCAAACGAAGCTCATCGATACATAAAAGACATTGGAGACGAAAAGCGGACCCAATCCTGATACCCTCGGATGATGGCTGGTTGATATAGGGCCCGTGCGATATCAAACAAGACAAACGCACGAAAAGGACGAATCTAACGACGAACACGAACCGACAGTTACGATAGTCTATCGATCATTATAATAGTGGGGATATGTGCCGGAGAGACAGGCACCTGGCGCTGGGAACTTTATGATTTTACTTTGGAGGGCCATTCATATCTGGCGAAATATCGGCGTTCGGCTGAGATATGAGTTTGAGCTCTGTACAGTGCTCGGCCGGCGGGACTCGATTGGATCAGGGCAAGCGAGAACTGCTCCTCTTTAGCTGCGGGAAGGTTTTGGGCTCCCAGAGCTTGGGGTCTCCAGCTCAACGGGACGAGGTGGATTAGTCTCGCCACTGGCTTGAATCCCCTTGTTACCAACGAGGCCGCATACCTAGGCCGGCGTCGTCGCATTGGTTTAATTCAAAACCCTTTCTCATCACTTATCAATGTGTGTGCTTGTGAGACCCTTAATCATACGTACATTTTCCCTTGCCACCGCGTCCTGGCGAAGTAAAAGATGGATGCAGATCCAGCCCTCGGTTCGTGCTTTTGGGTTCTGTTGAGCAGGCAGGGTCCGGCCACACAAGAGTCCTGCGTGGTCGTGGTTGGTGACAGGCGAACCGAGGACGGCCCCTTGTACCTTGTAACGTCGTGGTTATGATCAGCTCCAGACCCGCCATGACACCACGCGAAACCGGTGTGTAAACCGGGGGCCGGACCATGTAGATCTCTTGTGCCCAGGCCCATTGGAGTTCTAGACCAACGGCTGGCTCTGTCTGTGGTGGGGGGTGCCGCACCTTCACGGAGATGCTCCGGGGTCTCGAATCAAGACGTTGCGCTCGCGAAGGGGCGCCGTTTGCGACCTCAGCGTCATTGTCTCCGCTCTCATGCTTTGCAGTCTCACATGGTTAGCCCCGGCCCCGGGGATTCGCCTCCTAACTTTCTCCCGCTCCGGGTCTATTCTACATCCCGACGCTATCTGATTGTCGGGTCACTTTTCTATCTTCTGCTCTTCCCAACCAGGCTAACGTAACACTTAGTTGAACCCTTTTATTGAACCCTTGGGTCAGGGTTTGCGAACTGGTCCTGATCGGGTTCCCAGTGGACACTCGGGAATTTGTTCTGAGCATTCGACAATGCTGCCGCGATATTGATCGAGGGGAGTCCCGATATCACGAAACGGGTCTTCTCTGCGTGCAAAGAATGGCATGTGCTCCAGGCTTGATGAATCGCATTCCTACTGTGTGAAATTAATGATTTCAGGATGACTCGAAGATGCGTTTTGTGATTCTTATATTCAGACGTTAATAGCTGAAAAGAAGTGCTTTTGATTTGGCGCGTTAGTCTCTAGTTAGAAGAAGTGAAAAACAAAAGAAAAGCGAAGGTTTGTACTATAAATTAATGAATTGCCTTTTTCGTAGCTTTAGTACAGTAGTATACTAACTAAGTGCCCTGCATAATTATGATACCATCGCTAACTCGATCAGATGTGGAACTGTTCTTCCCCCCCTGGATCACAATATACAGTGAGGTATTATCATTTTGAGATATCTGGCTGCTATATATGACCGACCCCACAGTACCGTTATACCTAGTCTTGAGAGTTAGTGTATTGAGGCTTCGATCTAGAGGTAGCTATCATCGGCTATCTGATTCTTGTTATCTTGTGTTGCTGGTGTGGAGGCGCGCTGACGCGGGTGAGTTGATATCAGAATGTTATCCACTGGCTGGACTAGAAAGTTATAATAGGCTAACTCCTTTCCACATATCATCCGTTTGATGCAAAAGCAAAGCTGTATGGGATGCAATATGAAACCATTGATCAGAGTCACTGGGTTGCGAGGCTTGGGTACTGAGCGTCTACTGTTCTTTTCCTTGGACAACCATACTAGGCCACTCTGATCACCTCTATTGGCGTAATAAAGCTGCATACCAATATATATCGTACGTTAGCTATATCGTATCTTTTTCTGTCCAAACAGCCATCAATTTAGATTTTATTTTGATTTTGGATCAGAAGTTCAACTTCTACATACCTGAAGGTAACAACGGTCAAGGCTACTCATACCAGTCACTATCGTGCTCTGCATGTAATCCCCAACAAAATACAGCTAGTTCATAGTCGTCATGTCTAAACATAATGATTAATTTTGAAGCCATCGTTCAGTAGTTAGTTTCCCAATTTCAGGAAACATCCTAGTTAATTGTGAGACAGCCGCCGAAAAAAGCAAGCAACAGAACCAAAGACAGGCACATACACTAGACCAAATAGATTCTGCAGCTAGATGCATGCCACACAGTACGCAAACTACCATCAGCCACATTCTTCTATATTACTAATCATTTTGACTGTCCAAGACTGAGCAAAGGAAAGATCAGGTTGCTGGGATTTCAAAAGACAGATTTTGTGAACGCTAATGCCAGTTCCAATGATGGCGAACACGTCTCGGGATGACATTTAAGCAGTTGCCGATAGCACGTCCCGAGCCAAGGACGCTCGGCCGAAGTGATTAACTCATAAAGGTCTTAGCTTACCCAGGGGGCTGGGAACAATCCAAGGCAAATGGATCAACGCTACTGGTAATTAACCAGCCGTTGAGCCCTGGGTTGGGCTGCTTGGATTCAGAATGGACGCTTCGATATCGTAGTAACCGGTGTTTAGGAAACTGACGATACCCCCAGCAAAATCACAGTTGGTGAGGTGAAAAGAAGGGGTTTGAAAAGGAATCTCACAGAGTGTCATTAAGAGTTATCAAAGCATCTCTCATACATGAATGTTTATAGTCTCTTCTTGGAGCCTCGAACAACAGGCGTCATATGCATCTATCGGGGCATCTCACCCAGCCTCTAACTAACTTAACGTTAACGAGCCGACGCCAACTGCCGCAGCTCGAGCCGCACCGCTCTCCACGGCCACGCCCAACGCGGGGGATCTCCGCAATTTCCAAGGCGCCGCCCATCGATCTATGGCTAACCTCCCATATCTGAAGTTTCTCTTTACTCAGATCCTTCAATTGGGATATTATATACGGAAAAGAGAGTCACTGTCGCGCAATTGATCTTGTGGCTGGTACTCTCCCAGACGTTGACCGACTTTTTTTTGTCCCGCCTTAGCCCCTTTTGTCGACGGACAAAGCAACATCGACAGCTTCAAGCTGTGCTACGCGCCATGTCTACTACCGAGTCACAGCGCGCTTATGCGGGTGAACCTGCGAACATTCCTGGAGCCAATACGTTTGACTTCGTCTTCAGTAACCCGTTCCAGGAGGAGAGTGACTTTACGCCGCCCAAGCAGCGGGTACCGAGGATACACCAAGATCAGCCCATTTTCATCGACCATGCCAGCGGTAAGTCAATCCATTTCACCCTCTTGTCAGATCATGGGACCGAGTTACATCGTCTGCTCTTATCTGTTCCGGGTAGACACGTGCTGACATTCCAACTTAGATCGCCCTCTCACATACTCCCAACTAAGGCGCGATGCCCTCACTCTGGCCACCAGCCTTCAGGCCTTGGGCCTGGACCCCAACTCTCTTGAGACCCTTCCTCCGACGCCATCATGTTCGGGCCCAGAGATTGCACCCGTGGTTCTCGTCCAGCTTCCCAATTGTCTACCCTTTGCCACGGCGGTCATGGGCACAATCGCCGCTGGACTGACCGTGACCCTGGCATCGCCCTCGCTAACGGCCACGGAGCTCGCATGGGTCATCAAAAACTCGCGACCGCGTGTACTGTTCACGGCAAAGTCGCTTCTGGGGGTTGTTGAGCAGGCGTTGCAATCTCAGGATGATTCTGCTTATCGAGACAGTGTACATATCTTTGTCGTGGATGTGGTCAAGGACCTCTATCCCCTCTCACCCGACTCACATGTGGAGGATGGAGACTGGAAGACGCTGCTCAGCTCATCAGCCGAACCGCTCACCTCCGCCCATGCCTTCCCACCAGAAGCGGCTGCAACGCGCACAGCAGTCATTCTCTGGTCATCCGGCACGTCAGGTCGCTCCAAGGGCGTGCTTCTCTCCCATCAAGCCATCAACTTCTCCACGGCGTCGCTCTGGCATGACGCCGACTTCTACGGATTCCACCAGCAATGGCTGGGCTACGTGCCTTTCTACCACATCTTTGGCCTGTCCAACACCTTCTTCCTTGCCATCGCCACCGGCTCAACCGTCTTCTCCATGCCCGCGTTTAAACTCGACGCTGTGCTAGCTGCCATTCCGCGCCGGCAGATCACCTACCTGCACATGGCGCCTCCCGTCGCAGTCATGCTGGCGAAGTCGCCCGTGGTGGAACCGTTTGCACGACGCGACGCCCGTGGACGCAACGCCTTTAGCAGCGTTGTAGCCGGCGTGACTGGCGGTGCTCCCCTGGGGCATGAGATTGTGGTGCAGATCTTCAACAGGCTGGGGTTCCTGGTCAGGATGGGATACGGCATGTCTGAGGCGTGCAGCGTGACGGTGCAGAAAGGACTGAGGGAGAAGGACATGAGAAGCTACAAGAACGACACGGGACAGCCCCATTGGGGCGTCGAGCTCATGATTGCGGCTGCAGACGCGGATAAGGATGAGGCAGATTCGACGACCAAAGCAGCATCGTTTGGTGCTTCCGGCGAGATCCTCATCCGCTCCCCCGCTCTTCTCAGTGCCTACATGCCCAGCCAAGGACTCGGCAGCTCTGCGAAGCCGGATATGAGCGTCACCACGGAAGCGCTGACGGCCGATGGCTGGCTGCGAACCGGCGACGTCGGCACTCTCGACTCGGACGGGACGCTCTGCATCACAGACCGCATCAAAGAGCTCATCAAAGTCCGCGCGTACCAAGTTGCTCCCGCCGAGCTCGAGGCCCTTCTCTGCAGCAGCGACCACGTAGCAGACGCAGGCGTCGTCGGCGTCCATGATGCAAGTGAAGCGACCGAGTGGCCCCGAGCCTACGTCGTCGCGGCCGACCAGACCAAGACAGAAGCGGACCTGAAGGTTCTGGCGCAGGACCTCAAGTCACTGGTTGAGAGCCACACGGCACGGTACAAGTGGCTCGTTGGCGGCATCGTCTTTGTCAAGCAGATCCCCAAGTCACCGAGCGGAAAGATTCTTCGGAGGATTATGCGCGATGGAGGAATAAAGGGTCTCGAGATGGCCCTCTACCAGCGAAAGAAGAGGGACCACAAGCTGTAGCCTCTGGACCGCCAAGCAAGCACTAAGACCTGTTTTGCATTTCTTTGACCTGACTAACTTGGAACGGATCCATCTGGGCTAGTTAGTCCATCCAAACAAGAGCTCGTGATTTCAACGTCGCCCCAGCAGCTTTGGACGGATTGGAAATCAGGCTTTACCAGCAGATGACTAAAACACGCCATCTCATTGGCCTGCCATCACGAGAGGCCGGGATACTCGAGGGCGAATCTCACTGCACGGACGGAGGATTGGACAAGCCGAAGAGAGAATTCGGACTCGGCTTTTTCGAGAACGGGGCTATTTTCATTTTTTTGAGATCTGACGCCGGCTCGGGGGGATGGGTATAAGACCGTCGGGGTACGGCGTGTCTGAGGTTGTGGGAGAGGAGCTATTTTGTACTTATACCTTCGGTTGTCTTTGACTATTCTTACATATCTACAGACATACTCACATTACCTACCTTATTTACATCTCTTGTATATAACAACTCATCAATCGCACTCAACAGATCGCCCACAATGACACACATCACCTCAGAAACATCTCCCCTCCTCCCCGCAGAACCCGCCATTGAGCGTTCCATCTCATACAGCGGCCGTCCTCAGCAGTCCAAACATGACGAGTGCCACGTCGACTACAGCGACGTGCTCCGCGACATCATCATCGGCTTCTCAGATGGCCTCACCGTCCCCTTCGCCCTGACCGCCGGCCTCTCCAGCCTCGGCAGCGCAAAGGTGGTCATCATCGCCGGCCTCGCGGAGCTCTTCTCCGGCATGATCAGCATGGGCCTGGGCGCCTACCTCGCCGCCGTCACCGAGCGCGACGCCTACCACTCGCAGGCCGACAAGAAGGAGTTCGCCGTGCACAACATGCCCGCCGAGGAGCGCTCCGGGGTCTACGACGTGCTGGAAAGGTACCACGTGCCCCGCGCCGCTGCCGCGCCGCTCGTCGATGAGCTGTGCAAGAACCCGCACGAGTGGGTGCGCTTCATGATGGACTTTGAGCTCAAGCTGGAGAAGCCCAACGTGCACCGCGCGTGGATCTCGGCCGTCACCATGGGGCTGAGCTACTTTATCGGCGGCCTGATACCCATGATTCCCTACTTTGTCATGGACCGGGTGCGCGAGGCGCTGTTCGTCTCGATCGGAATCACCGTGGCCGTGCTGCTGGTGTTTGGCTACGTCAAGAACTATGTCGCCATTCGGAACCATCGCGCGGGTGTCTGGGGCGCGGTGCAGACGCTGGTGATTGGTATGCTGGCCGCTGGAACGAGCTATGCTATTGTGAGAGGCTTGGATCGGAACGATGATTAATTAGAAGGTGGTCGGGATGTTTATCTCGACGGCGTTAAAGGATCTTGTCTGGATTGAAACGGAGGAGCTGGGTTGGATATTCCCTTGGTGAGCGGTATTTAGACGGCACAAAGAGGAGCGGAAAACGGAACAAGAGCGATATCGAAAAGGCTTCTTGGATATAATGACTGAATGACAAAACTCCCATCTTCACAAGGCAATTATCACCTTGACAAGTACATCATCCCCCTCTCTCCCTCTCGTCGCAAATCTCCTGCCCATCGTGGTCAGTAGTATCCTTGCTCAAGCCACAAAACATCACCACACTGACCTGTGAAGAGAGAGAGGTGAAGCCATCGCCCTGCCCAGAGTGATCGGAATTGAGTCATCCCCGCCCCGAAGGACAGAGACGCCGCGTATCGCACTTCAGTTTTTCCCAAAACAAGCCCCGCAAAGACTTCCCATGGAGAACACGCCCATCTCTCAGAGCGGCCCCGAGATTTCTGATGTCATTTGCAAGCGTCGATTGACGCCAGACCGTCACCGGCAGAACCGCGCATCTCGGGTGAGAGAGCGTCGAGGTTTGGTGGTTTGAGGCATACTCCGAATTTCCCACATGCGTGTTTTCCCCCCTTCAAGCCCTGACGAGAAGAAAAGGGGATCTCAGAGACTGCACGAGGCCGTCTCTCTGTTTGTAGCATGGAAACGCAGCGTTGGGCAGGGCGATGGCTTGAGGAGGGAAAGAAGAGGGTTGAGATGGGCCTCTGTCGCGAGAATTTTTATGTGGACGGGCTGGCCGAGGTTCGCCCGAGGTGAGAGGCTGCAGGGTAAGTAGCTCACTTGACGTGCATATCACTGGCAGTGCACGGCGGAACCGCAGTAGAAGAAGCAAAATATTCAATTGTTCGATAAACGTAGTATTTAAATTCTGTGGTTATGGCTTAGGTTGTTTTTAAATAGTGAATATTTGTGGTGGAATGGGGAGTGTGGTAATACATCCAGTCTCTCTTGTTTCCCGTCTTATATCCCACCGAAGTAGCAACATCGTAGAAAACATCTTACCACTCTCTTGTCTAGCCTCACACCCAAAACTGTTTATATCCTCCTAAAAACCCTTTGGATACTCCCTCGGAACACCCTCCGGCGCCGCCGCAGGCATCTCGAACGGACAAAAGACGACACTTCCAGCCGAATTATCTTGCTTGGCCATCAACGGACCCTTTAAAGCCATTTTATCCATAAGACCTTGGACCTACAGCAGTATTAATCAGTATCATGTCCCCGGAATTCGGTTAGAACTAACATACCTTGCTCAATGCAGATGGATCGATGCCCGTTCTCCGCAGCTCGTGCGCCATCTGTACGGCCACCGATGCCGTCGCCTCATTCTCCTGTCCTATCGCCACCATGAGATCCATCAGCGCGTTCATCTTCATCTCGCTCTCTCTGGTCTGCGCGCTCGCATAGTCCTCGAGGAAGACGTAGGCTGCCATGTATGTCGCAAATGCCACCATCGGGTTGCGGAACATGGCGCTGACATCTGCCACAGAAGCCACGATCCCAAAGATGGCGTCTGCTGCTGGGAATAGCCGGGCTTGCGTCCCTGCTAGAACATCAGCCGGGACATTGTGCTTCCTTGCTTGCGCAGCGCCGGTTCGGTGGAGGCAGATTGTTGCCGTGTGAAGCATCAGATTGATGGTGGTAGCTTCGCGACTATAAGTTACCGTGGACGGGCGGAGGGCTTCTGGGAGTGTGATAAACGCCGTGGCAAGGCCGTTGTTGAGATCGTTATGGCGTCTCCAGAATGTGCTGTTTTGAACGTCTGTAGGATTCTGGTCGGGGCGATCCTGGTAGGTGTGGTCGAGGCATTCGTGGAATAGATAAGTGGCGAGGATGCGGCAGGCGTAGAACGAATATTCAGACTTGTTACCGCTCAGCACCTGAGCCAGCGTCGTAGATGGCTCTTCGATACCAAGCTGGAAGGCTTCTTCTGAAGCAGGCAGCTGAGTGCTGATCTGTGAGATGTCAGTGTCGCTGCCCGTTGGTCGTCTCGTACACAACCCACTCTCTGAGCATGCATCAGAGTAGGCCATCCGGTGGTGCTGCTCGTATTCTTGTCGGCACAGAATACCGCCCATAGCGTCCGTCGTCTTTCTTCCTGCTCACACCAATCCCTTGGTGGAGGCAGCGTTGGGCTCATGCCGCTGCCCCCGTCGAGTTGATGGAGGCCGAGAATCTGAGACAAGCGCACGGCCTTTGACGTGCTCATCGAGGACCGAGAGAACCAGAGGTTCTGCACTTCAAAGCGTGTCATGAGAAGACAACACTGTGCGTGACCCAAGGTGACAAAGTACTCGCCATCGCCCTGGGGTCATATGAGCAGGAGTATCATGGCCGTGAAAGGTCTTTACCTACTGACCTTTAGTTCATCAGCTTCGAAATATTGTCTCGCTCTTCGGTAGAATGCCTGCGATAGTTGTTTATGCGGCGGTGATGCAGCTGCAGCCACGGCTAGGACCATGTACTGGAGGCACACTGGGGGCTGCATATGAGATGGTAGATAGAGAGAGGCCAGGTATCGTGAGGGGTGCAATAGTTGGGTCTCAGTGTACATGTTTGTGAAGTAGACGTTGGTTCTATCATCATGAGCGTCGTAACTTTATACAAAGCTTACATGGGAAAACGTACAGTTCTTCAACGACATCCTGAGGAGGAAGCTGCTCGAAGCGGCCTGTCTCAATGAGCTCGCTCTCGGGTGTCTCAAACGGCCTGAAGGACTGATATCCCTCCTGCTGGGTATTCTTCAAGCGGATTTCCAGGTCCGCTGCAGTTAACTAAGCTTAGCCTACGCCGAGAAGAGATCACCGAATGGAGCCGGGATCTTCGGGATGCACCTCCACTCACCCAGTCGCGACTCGAGCTCCTTGACCCTGGGCCTAGTCGCCGTGATCACCGGTCGTTTTCGAGTCGCGGGATACTGGCACTTATCTCCCGCCTGAGAACATCGCGTACACTGCGGTTTGAGGCGGTCGCATTTCAACTTGCGGTTGCGGCAGTCGAAACATGAAAAGGGCATAAGCAGCACGTCATGGTCGGGGCTGTTGGCCGAGGCCATTGTCTTGTGAGACCACTTGAGATCAGATCTACCGACGCTTAGACAAAGATTAGATATAATTTATGCCAAGAGTCGGCGTGCGCCTTTGGGGACTGGCGTGATGGTTGGAACTTGGGAGATCCAAAATAGCTCACTTGATCGTCTCGGTGACGATTGCAATGCTCGTTCAATGTCAGATTACATTACTCGAGCATTGTCATTCGTTAAGGCTAAAAGACGGTGGGTCGTCGTTACTAGCATAAACTAAAGATAAGAATATGTCACAAGTCTAACTAGTTAGAACGCTTAATAGAATAAAGTAGTTTCGTTCTAATTACTCGAGTAGTTGCTGGGAGACTCTCGAACATCTGGCGAATGAATGCTTTGATTCTACAAGCCCGTAGTGTCGATTTAATGGATCGACCCAGTTAGAACAATTCTGAAAAGTGATTGCCCTATGCAATAGAGAAATCTTTGGTTTATCTGGAATAATATATAGTAAAGGAATGTATGAAAAGTAAAAGACAATGCGCTTCTTTATGCAAGCTACCCAGCTCCCTAGTTCCGATGCCAAACATTCACTGTGAATCACAATCTTTCGCCATATCCAAGCCAATGTCCTAGAACGAAAACAAACCAAAACCCTATGCCGAGAGCCAAAAAAACATATCCAATAAGAAAAAAATTCAACCCTTTAGAACCCGCCGTTGGGGTTAGGGTTAGGCACAACCTCTCCACCCTGCTGCACAGGAGGAATGACAGACTTCTCAGTCTCAGCAGCAAGTTCCCTGTGGCGACGCAGACTAACATCCTGGTTATCAAAGTTCTGGTTGACGACGCCAACCATGCCGTTCTGGCAGTGGTTGCCGTTCTGCTGAGGGCAGTAGAACCAGATGGGCGTCTTGTCCTCGACGACCACCCGGAATACGTTGTCGGCCTGGCCCTCGGCCGTGACAAAGTTGAAGCCGGCGAAGAAGCCGGCGCCGTCGGCGAGGGGCTGGCATGGCTCGCCGAAGCTGGACTGGGCGACCGAGTGGTTCTTGGGGAGGAAGTGCCACTCGACAATGTCGCCGACCTCGGCAACGACGTTGTCGGGGTCGAAGCGGAGACCGCCCAGGCCGGCGTTGACAGAGTGGGTGACGCCGGTCAGGGTGACGACTGAGTCGGGTGTATCGCGGGTTGTCTTGCTGGGAGCGGGAGCCGCAGAGACGGAGGCGATGAGGAGGAGAACAGCGGAGAAAGCCTTGAAGGAAAACATTGTTATGAATTAATTAGTTGATAGTATGTAAATTCTTTCCCGGGCGTTGATGCTGAAGATGCAAAGTTGACTTGATGTTTGTTTGCTGTGTTGATGTGATCGTTGGGAAGGTCTGGTTGAAGCTGTTTGATGATGAGGATAGTGATACTTGAGCGGACATCTCATCCGTTATATAGGATTTCGAAACTACCTATGAAGCTCAAGGCCTCTACAGAATATCTTCAAATCCATCATTCTCTTTTCCCAGCCCTCCGGAAGTGTAACTCTGCCGTGATGCTTTCACAGCACCGCCCCGGCTGGTATAGCAACCTGCTGTCACTCCGCCGCCATGACCTCAGCAAAGAATACCGGAACTGCTCTTCTCCGAGAGAGCCAAAAGCTAAGCTTATGCTTCTAAGACTGCTCTTTGACTGGGTCAATTGGCTGTAGCTGGGCTTAGACGCTGGCTTTTCTCGGCTTTCGGTCAGAACTGTCAGCGTGGCTAAGACTAGCCCCCAAGCGCTGCGCCTCGAAGTTGGTGGCATGCTAACTAAATCTCCAACGTCAAATCTGGGGTGCATGGCTCAGTGATTAGGAATCAGACAACGGCCTCTCATAGGATCAAGATTATTTATTTTTAAATGGTTCGTTGTAGGCGCAGCAAAGCTCTTGATATACATAGACCACCACGTGTTATGCCACGAAGGTATCGAGCATCACTCTTGCTGTTCTACGGTAATACATTCAAAAAGCCATATTACCAAAAGCTCGGGATTGTTTGGTAGCCCCCAACAGGCCAAGCAGCTGTATCAGCAAGTATGAGGTAAGATCTAACTTAGCCAACGTCGGCCGCCCGCCAGTATGTTACACTACACGATGCTGAGTGTGTAAGGCCATTTGGAAATAGCTAATTCTGGCATCGACGTCGAAACAGGTTGATGGAAGTGGATTGGTAGAAGTGAAGACGAAGACAGAATTGAGTATGACTATGTGGACGATGCAGAGGCCTTGGAACGATAAAGACAACAAAGAAAGCGACAACAGGTTTACTTGGACATTTATAGATAAAAAATAATAAAGACCACCGAAAGGGCTTTCTCACCTCCGATTAAGCAGACTAAGCTTTCAGAGGGAGTTTGATCTTTGGGTTGAAGTTTTTAGTAACCACCCATGAAGCTGCCCCCCAGCAGTAGAACGGACATCTCCCTCAATAGGACCACCATCATCATCATCATCTAGGTTCTCGATCCATTCGTGCTCGCGAATCTCCCTTTCAGCAACTGGGAACCCATCCTCTCCACGAAGCCAAGTAAAGACGTTTCTAGTTACCATTTCCGAGTTGTCGTCTTCCGAGTCATATTCATCATAATTAACATCGACTGCGGTGCCCTGGTCCAAAAGCTGCCCATTTTTCAGCCTAGTTATGATAGTCGGGATATCGGGTCCTTGGTCGATATCGGGTTCTTGGTCAATCTCTGTGTCGTCTTTGCAATGCCACGTCCAGTGTGAATATCGTAGACGGTGATCTCTCCCACAAAGTGAATGCTCACGAACTTCGAGATTGGTGTCGTGTAAAGCGGTGAAACCGAACGGTGCAAAGGGGAACAGGGGAGGAGTGGCGTAGTTGATATCGTGACAAAGATAAAGCAGCCGGCATTCATCGGCACGGGAAATCGATTGTGCTCCAAGCGCAAGACGAGGTACTGGTGCTTGGATGAAGGACATCAATGTGCCCGTCCATGCAGCTGCTCCAAGATCGACATTCCACCAGCTGGAGCGGCCTTCACGAAGAGCGTTGAGATAAGCTCCTGTTATAAACGCACCAACCCATAAGAACCCAATCTCTGGATCGCGGTTTATTAGAGTTTTCAAAAGAGAGTGAGGGTCCTTTATTGTGTCAAGAAACGCGAATGAGCCCCGTAACCACATCCCGCATATATTGCTTGTCACGTCAAGTTCGAAAAAAGCACTGGTGAGAAGCGCCTTCATACCTCTGGCATTGCAGCTTAGGGTCAGGAGCCTATCCAGTTGAAGGCGATCCTGAAGTGCGAATAAAGATGTGCCTCTCTCTGTCTGGAGTCCGTCCCAGGCCAGTTCTGGAATTGGAAGTTCAATCCGCCTGCGGTCGTACTTGATAGCTGGGATCAGTAGAGCTGCTGCCAGAGCGGCTAGGCTGATATCGTCGTCGATGCAATGGAGGTTGCAATAGTCGGTTAAGTAGCTGCATGCTGCAGCTGATGAGATTGCGGTTTCTTTGGAAGTTGGAGTTTCTTTGGAAGTTGAAGTTTCCGCCTTGATCTTTGCCGAGACCGCCAAAGGACGTTCTGATACAAGTGTCGTGGACCATGGTGAATGAAGGAGCCCACCCTTAGTGCTGCGGATTGTTGCATCCCAGCCGGCCTCGACCGACAAAATATTATCCCACCAGCAAGCAGCATCTCTATCGACTTCGCCAACGTCTATGATGACAGGGTTTCGGCTATGGTCCGGCGATAGTGATGGACCGAGATCCCCTCCAAATCGGGAGTCGGCGTTGTAAGAAATGTGTGCCTCCGGGATTAGCTCCGTCCATCTTGCAGCAAGAATATATGCCCAAGCCTGAAGTAAGACCGGAATATAGTGACTCTTTCTGCCAAATATATCGGGCAGAGTTGTCGCCGATCGTCGCACATCTGGAGTCAGAAGTATCTGGGTTGGTTTATCCCTTGCAACGTAAAAGACGAGTTCATCCTGGAATGACGGTAGATGATCTAGCTCCTCGGCCGGAAGCCAAGTGGTTCTTCCTTTAGCGAAGGCAGCGCCGCTGAAGGATTTGTCGATGTAAAGATTTTTTGGAAACTGGGGGAGGTGAGGGAAGTTGGTTTGGAGGCGTTGTAGACAATTCCTCAGTAGGTGCACGTCCTTAGACGCAGTCTCACAGAGATTAGACCATGTCCGATATCCTCGTGCATACATGTCCCGAGCAGCTTGCTCATTGGGACGAACTGCATCCTCCATGAGCGTTAGAGTGATGGCAATAACGACGAAAGAAATGAAGCGAAAGGGTTGATATACAGGCAGGTTGAACGCGTCTTTGTTCGGCTATGTATTATAGCATGATGGAGGGGAGGAGTATGCAATTGCTCTTGGAAGGGAAGGGGTGTGGCTGTGGCTGTGGGTGAACGGCTGCGTGGCTGACGTTAAGGGTTTGGTAGTCAAACGGTGGTCGGAAGAGAAAACGGTAAACGGTTCAAGCTTTACTGCATCCACCGTTGGCACAACCAGTGCCGGAGTCGGAGCCCAGGCTCGCCTCCGTAGGGCTTCAGCAGAGATCTACCCGATCTCAGCGCACTGTTGTGTGCATGGGAAATGGTGCCACACTAGAGCCCACGGCCTCTCGCCCAGAACGTCCTCTAATCTTGTGGCATTTGGATGGGCATCTAGCAGACGGGTAACCCGGAGATCGCGTTGAATATGGTGAGAAAAAATGGGGGCTGATTTTGTTTTGACTTCTCAGTTACACATGTCTATCTAGTTAAGCAATTTTTGGCAGGTATAAATAGCTAATTCAATGCATAGGGACCTCTCATTATCACATCGAATCGACTTGAATCATGCCCTGAGAACGATGTAAGAGCTACCGGCCTGTCTCATGGTGCGCACTGTGTTTTCCTCTCTTCCACACCAGTAACTATAGATCTCCGAATACACAGCTCTCGTCGGGTGTGATACTTGAAATCATCAGCCTTGCACTATTGTTGTCTGCCAGTTGTGATCCTGATGTAGCCTAAAATTGGATGTCCACGCGTAGCCGCGTCATACCGTTCGCTGGAGTCAGCTCGCATCTTCATGAGATGCCTAATGGGGAAGAATCTGTATAAGCGACGGTGAAAAGTTCCGATTGATGTGTCCAAAGTTGGGAAGGATTAAGGTAAGCACCGTCATATCGTAACATTTTCGCATTCAATTGACTAAGCGCCAAGGAAGTCCGAGACCCAGATACAGATCGCTTCTTACCATGCGCGTAAACATCGAGCAGGGGAGGTATAGCAAGGCGAAGGATTCTATCTAGAGTCTCAGAGACTTAAAAAGGGGATATTTCGCATCTTATCTATCGTTATTATATTCAACAAGCCAGCTACTCTATTCGCCACTAACCCACGATACTGAAATGCATGTCCAATCGAGCATCGTCTTTGGCCTTTGGGCTAGTGCTGCCATAGCTACTAGTACTCATCTTCCCTGTGGTACTTCACCCTCCAGCCATGCACTGAGGGCTGTGTCTAAGAACCTCCGTATGAGGAACTTGGATATTCGTGGAAAGAGAGAACACATCACTGTTGATACTTACGTCCATGTTATTGGAGAAAGTGACAAAGAGGAAGATGGATATATCACTGTGAGTTACCCAAGGACTTTGAGATACATAGTGACTTACACTCTGTCTCTAGGACGATACCGTACAAGGCCAGATCGATCTTCTCAATGAGAGCTATAAGCCCCACGACATCTCTTTCAACTTACTCGAGACTACCAGAACCATCAATGAGTCCTGGGCCAGTCCTGGCGGCAGTCCCGTCGAGAATTCTACTGAGCCTGAACTGAGAGCCGCACTTCGAAAGGGAGGCTACAAGGATTTGAATCTCTTCTTCGTGCTAAGCATGGTGCCTAATGGAAAGTGCGAGCTACCGATCCCCAACCCGACGAGCCAAGATATCATCAACGACGGCTGCATCATGAGACCTTCAGAGCCTGGCGAGGTCCCCCCGGAGTATGGTTTCGTGACTGTCCACGAGGTCGGCCACTGGCTTGGTCTCGACCACACCTTTGAGAATGGCTGTGAAGAACCGGGAGACGGCGTGGACGATACTCCTGCTGAGGCATGGCCCGTTGGCGGCGAAGCTTGCGCGGAGCCAGGACGCGACACTTGCCCCGATCTACCAGGCCTGGACCCAGTCGACAACTTCATGACCTACGTTGATCCGTGAGTCTTGATGCCCCCGTCTCTTTTCAGCGTCACTAACAGAGAGCAGCGCTTGCGGCCCCCAGAAGTTCACGCCCGGACAAGGCGAGCGAATGCACGATCTTTGGAACGAGCTGCGAGCATCCTGAAAGTGTTGATGATGAAGCAAATCGAAAGACATGGTGTTGAGCTATAGTTTGTTCTGTATTGGGGTCCAGGTTGGGGTTGGTGTTGGTGAGGACTGAGGAGTTTTGAATAGTGAAAGAAGAAGCAGAAAGGGCCGGGTTATCTAGAATTGTCTTGGCTCCTTGAAGAGTTACGCAATTAGTAGAACGATCGTAGGACTATATAAGCAGAATTGATTTTGAATCAACTCTTTAATGTATGGCTTGGGCAGTTTCGTGAGGTTATCTATCGATCTTATAATGATATGCAGTATTAAAGAAACTACACTATTTATAATACCATACGTTAAAATAAATATCAGCCCTAGATAACAAATAGCCAAGTCTAATCTACTACTTCTTTATTTTTATGTATATGTTTCATAGAGTTCAGAGTAAGCTATACTTCAAGCTACAGAATATCTACAACGAGGTTCATAACTATATTAGAAATGAGGGATCATCTGGACCCAGTCAGGTGCTAGATATACCCCTACAGGCACATGTCTCAGGCTTATAAAAGCCTCAACGATGATATATATCCTAAACACGATATATAGCGGCATCCCAATCCATAGATAGCATGTAATAAGAAGACTCGTTAGCAACGCTTCCAAGTTGTCAGAACAATAAGAATTTAAAGTGAGGGTGACGACACAAGTTCCAGTAAGATAGATCGACAATAGAAATGATGCAATATAGATGCAGCTAGTCTTCCAGAGTATATCCTCAACCTGAGTAGGAAAAACCCAATGCCATGCTGTTAGATGTACTCCGCCGTATGCTACAGAGAGGACTAACATTTGGGGATAATCAAAGAAGACATCCATGCGTGTATGCTTTATTGGTTGTACATGGATGTTCCCCTTGCCCTCGTCGAAGGGCACGCGTTGGAAGGCGGAGTCGACCACTGGTGACCGCCGAGCGAACTGGTCGAGGCGAGCAAGATAAAGGGTTTGGGCGCTGTCTTCGCTTTGGTCATCCACTAACACTGGATCTGAATCGCTCTCAGGCTTCAGTCTGATTCTGCTAGCGTCTTTCGCCAATTGCTCTCGGTCTTGGAATGAATATGTCGTCAGAACGGCAGTCCACCGCTGATGAAACTCTTCTGGTGCCGAGAATGTCGCGAATTCACCATCAGTATAGCAGTAGGCTAACCCACACGGGAGGACATCCCCTGGAGCCATTGCTAGTCCTGGTTCCGGTCTGACCCAGCGCATTGGCTGTCGAGGAAACTCTGCTTGACAAGGAGGCTGCTGGTTTTCGTGAGTCAGAGGCGGAAAGAGAGCCAGCTTATAAGCCATGTTGGAATAGAACTGCCACTGAACTTGGACAGCTATCTCTCCTTTGAAGGCTGCAGGCTTCATTACTATGGGGTCTTGAACATCGAGGGGTTTCTGAGGATCGCAGGTTAGCTGAGAGTGAGACCCAAGCGAAAGACCGTATTGTGAGGATGACATGGCGTACGTACCTTGAACCAGCAAATATACAGGCATACAGTACACGCAACGTGGACCATGGTGTGGATCTCTAACAGGGTGAGAGGCAGATGCTGTACCTTCCGAGCAATACACTGCGTTACCATCCAGAGCACCTGGACGATAACTAGACTCTTCTGTACAGTATCTGCCTTGCTCTTGTCGTCGATCGTCTTCTGAGAAACATCCATCCAATGGCCTTTCTCAGCTAATTCGATCACCATGTATGGACTCAAGCGGAGCGAATACGGTCGTCTCTTGAAGTATTGCCGGGCGTCGGCGTCTAGATCTGGGATCGAAATCATGTCGTTGACATCGACACGAACGGCCCCCATAACTATGAAGAAGGCGTATTTGAGATTGATTTCGAACTGGAAATATCAGTCACTATTCTGGTAAAGCGCAAGAGACATCATACAGCTTCGTCGCCCACTCCCTCATTCTTGCGCAGTGCCCGAAGCCTGTTCCTCAGCTCCCAAGCCTCCTTGAGCTGGTGGGCCGACAAGTAGAGGGCAATTTCAGGCGCAAACAAAGTGATTATGACCCATTTTGTCTTTGTAAGCAGAAGACGATGCCAGGCGGTTTCTGTGGGCACGTCGAGGTGCAGCGCCGTGTAGATGCACGCGACGAGTGTTAGGATGCAACTCTGGAGGATGTCCAAGGTGCCCCGGATACTTGGCGTATCAACCCATGCGGGGGCAATCAAATGCTCGAGATGTTCCGTGTTGTTCTCGTGCGGTGACAGCACGACCCAGGGTGCGTTGTTCGCCGGTGAAGTGGCCATAGCTAGTCGGGTTTCGCTCAGCTGCGAGTCAATGCCAGGCGATGAGGAGGAGGACAAAGACACAGGGAATGTAGAATTGGGGGCTGACCTGCAGTCTGACTGGGAGGAAGAGCCCTAGTTAGTTATATACCGCCCATATGCAAGGTACTTCATTGAATGTAGAGAATCAGGCTACCGGTCATTGATACGAACAAGGCTCAGCTTGCTGCGCCATGTTAGGCATTCATAAGAGCCAACTAGATCAGTCAACGTGATCAGTTACGATTGGTGAATATGCCTGTGCATGAGCGATTGAGGCCCTGGCCTATTGTTAGACCACTCCGCCATGTTTCCGTGAGGCTGATGCCACAGGATCACCTCAATTAGTCTGTGTCACTCTGTGATTCCTCCCGGTCGCCAGATAACAGTCTGCTAAAGTATTTCGTAATGTAGCCCGTGTCGTATCTGGCGAGGTCCAAAGTAGCCGCAGAAGATGATTTCTAGCAATCATATTCATAGACTAAAAGACTTGAGCCTTGGTGTCTGCTCAGAATGCCCGGGTTTGCGCCGTCCTGGAAAGGTCGAGACTGACATAGTTAAGCAGGAAGCCAGGGGAGGTAAAGCCCCTCTCACTGGTATCATACTCCGTATATTAGCTGTAAAAGGTCGGCTTCCAAGGAATAGGGAATTGTTGGTAGGTAGGTCGGGTCAAGCTTGTTGAAGGAAGCATGTTGTGCTAAGCTAGGTGGGGTCTGTAGGTTGGAGCTGAGGGAAGTGGGTTCCTCAAGCAGCCACCTTCCAGCAGGAATCTATTGAAAGAAGGGTAAGAATTAATTATAATTAATAGCCACCTAGCTATTAGCTGATAGTGATCTTACTGCGATCTCGCTGCTCTCTCTGTTCTGTGTATTTTCCGTCTTAATAGAGATAAACCAATATTACTTCGAATCCAGGAATTCCGATGCCTCATAGTTCGACAACTGGATGAGCCGTTTAGCTTGGGTATCTATGAGACTATAACATTTATAAGTAGGTAGGCAGAGTGTGTATTTCAATATATAATCCCAAAGCTGCCGCCCTTCCAAGCGCAAAGCCCAAGTCAATATATCACTGGCCACCAAGAGGTCATACATGATAATAAGATCTTATAATCAATCATTTCGGCACCTTAGACGTATGTCCAGTACGTGGCCTCGTTGCCAGAAATCCGTTCCTCTATCTAGATACTCCAATAACCTTCCCTTCAGGACGCCAAAGCAAAACTAACATCGAATGCCCCTATAACACAGTATTATACACCGGGATATCATCTCACACCATGGGATCGACGCCCTTATAGAAAAAACACACAATGACAACCAATACAGATACCAGTGACGCCTTTCAAGTTTACAGCCCAGACTCACGACACCGAACTTCCTATACCAGAATCCGACGGCGTCGGCGGTGCCCTCTTGTCGATATCTTCCCTCCACACCACATTCTGGGTCCTCTCCCCGCTAACCGTGGATGAACCATGGCGCCTCGAGATGGAGCCAAAGCGACCATGTTTCTTCCCAGGTTTGCATCGCTGAAATAACTGCGACAGTCGCGTCTTGGAGGAGTAATCTGATCTCGTATCGTCTTGGTCGACTGTGGCCTGAGATGTCTCCTCTTGTGTCGTGGCCGAGGCTGTAACACATATCTCGGGCGTACCACGCAGTGTTTCCTCTTCACTTCGGGTCGCTTCCTGAGTGAGGGCTTCTTCCGGCTGTTCGTTGACTTCAAAGTCAAAGACATGAGCTTCCTCACGTTCCGTTTGTTGAAGGGTCTCGTCAAGGTGAGCCTTGATCGTGTCTTGTGACACACTCTTGTGCAGACTCGACATTGCCTCTGATCCATGCGTCTTTCGGAACACGGCTATCGAGTTGTAGAATGTTGGTGTAAATTGTCGACGTTGGCGCATACACCTTAATTGCAGCGTAGTTATCGCAAGCTCTTTGACCATTGACTGTAGCTGGTCAGTGTTGTCCTTCACGAAAACAGTATCGCCTGGTATCAGTTACCCATGTGACGCTTGGCTCTAACAGAACCCTGCCATCTTCTCGTCCCTTCGTCTCTAAGCCAAGCTGGCTCAGTGCTTCGAAACTGGCCCATTCGTCGCCCACGGCTACGTATTCACGTTTCATAGCCATGGTGTCGGTTTCTTTGGCTGGGTAGAACTGTGGCAAGTATCCGCAGTGGTAGAACTGTACGAAGATCGGCTGCTCGTTGATAAACCAGGTTTCTCCGAGGTCTGATACGTCAGCAGCTGAGTACGGCCAGAGTCTCTGGGTGGTGGACTTACCGTTTCCCCGTACATACACGAGCCGCGTGTCTTGGCCGTGCATCAACGTATTGGCGAGATCCAATCCATGTGGATTTCTAGCCGACCTGTCGCCAACGAGGGCAGCCATGATGGCCTTTCCAGTCAGGCCAGTCTTCTCAATGAACTTTTCATTATTCCAGATTACCTCCTCGCCTTGTCGCACGATTTGGAGTCCGGTATATCGAGCATCAAGCTCAGGTGTTGTTGGCCCAGCTTCAGAGTCGGCGCCGTCAGCTTGTGGTAGCACAATAATGCCTGGTTTCTGAAACGATGGCTTTGACTGGCTTGGGGCCTCGTTCACAGGCGTTTGAGGCTGTTGCCAATTACGACCGTTTGGAGTTTGTTGGCTCGTAGGGTCAGGCTGGAAGTTGGCAGGTTGCTGGAAAGGCATGGACTGGTTCCAGCTCGTTGGTTGAGCATGTCCAGATGTTTGGCCCATTGGAGGAGTAAAGTAAGGCACGTCTTGGTTGTATGGTGAATGGGTATAGGGCATGAAGTAACCTCCAGATGCTTGATTTGTTTCTGAAAAGGGTTTGCTGGCCGGGTTTTCTGATTGCGGTGTGTCTGTTCGAGTTGGTCGAACCACTCGTCTTCGAGTTTGAGACCCCTGAGAGTTATCCGGGGGTTTTGTTTCTTTGGGCCTTCTCCGAAGAACAGGGCGAGGTGGTGGTGTTGCATCATCCTGTCTCATTCAGTACGGTAACAGGTTTAATTTACTTGAGTCGCCCTACTCCCGCGCCAGGAAAAACATACCATTGTGTCCGAGAGTTCATAATCG
This sequence comes from Fusarium staphyleae, assembly GCA_017140175.1. Lineage (NCBI taxonomy): Eukaryota > Fungi > Ascomycota > Sordariomycetes > Hypocreales > Nectriaceae > Fusarium > Fusarium staphyleae. The sequence goes on from JADDON010000026.1 coordinate 28,483, forward strand.
GTCTCTGGAGATCCATAGTAGTAGTTTGCTCGAGTGCTTGTTGTTTCTTTCTGTGGCGAGATACTACCTCCCTGCTCTACCTCTTTCTGACTCAGAGAAGTCCACTCGAGGAGTAACTGATCCACCATTTTGGCTGGCTCTCGAGATATAGGATGCCTGTAGTTTGGTCTGGTTGCGTATCTGACTGGGTCGCCACCCTCCGACTCTTCCGAATCAAACAAGTGAGACAGCGACCCGTCCGAGGTGGCATCGTCGTTTGGGGCTCTCGGTATCGTTGCGTTGCCGCCCGTCCCATCTTGGAAAACTAGCTTGTAGAGGAACGTGGCTGCGTCGCCTCGAAGACGGAAATGGTGACCAAAGTTTGAGACCTTGAGGTAGTCCCTGCTTCTTCTCTGTTGGGCCGACGTTTCGCTCTCGCCCTCCGAGTACACTATGTTTCCGTCAGGCTTTGGCTCGTTTATTGTAGTTGCGGACAAGTAAAGGTCGGAGTACGGCGGCCTTGTCGGGTCTTGCACAAAGACAGAGTTCGGGTCTCCTCGCTCCGTTTCCACAGGCGAAGGTTGATCTGCAGCGGCGTCTAAGGGTTGGGCATCTGGTCGTTGTTCAGGCACAGAGAGGTCCTGAGCTGGGAGATTTGTCCTGCTAGAGCGGCCAAAGAGATCCTCTGAGTGTACGTGTCCGGGTATTTCAGACTGGCGAACTGGACTTGGTAGGCGTTTGCTTGTGCGAACCGGGGGACTCGGTGCCCTCTGCCTCGGAGGCTCGGGAATAACGCGTGTTGTGTTGTCGCTCTCTAGAGAAGCTTGACCAGCCTGAATGAGGGTTTCGGCTTGTATCCTGAACCTGTTTTCTGGTCGCCCATAGACTGCTGAATGGCTGCTGATAAGTTTGTTAGTAGCTTGAGAGTCTGAATCGGAGGTTCAGCATACGCAGCTGTAGCTTTGACCAGAATAGCAGCAGACAATACGGATGTCTGTAAAGTAATGGCGAGCTTGTGCTTCTCAATATCAGAGAGCAGGCCTTTGGCGGCCTTCATCCACTTGAGCTTCCCGATGAAGCTCTGTTCGGCGATCAACTTGGAAACCTCGCTCTGAGTGGATTTGATATTTTTGACGACATCCGCAACGCATCGAAGTAAAGATGGTCTCGCAACCAAAGTGCCGTGAGTGAGGATATCATGGAGATGTTCAAGCGCCGAGTTGAGAGTTGACATATCCATTGCGATGGATTGAATCTCGCGAGGCCCATGGCGAACCGTCTTGACCAGCTTGAACAGCGTGTTCGCGAGCGCAGCCCCAGCAGTTGCTATACCCGCGACGCTGGCCACGACAGACAAGGGATCCATCGCGACTCGACTCTCTGGGTGCTTTGCTTCCCGACGAGGTTTGAAGAGGAGTGAGTGGCCAGCCTCATGAGAGCGAGAACAAGAAAAACTCGGCAGCCTCAAGAGGGGTTTCAATGTCTTGAGTCGGATAATGACAACCAATTGACTCGAGCTTGAGCCGCCAGAGGCTGCCTTAACTATGGGCTGTGCAACATCGGGGATCCCTGTTTTGCATCCACAAGTGCATATTGGAAACCCGCAGCCAGCCTGGCATGGCCACATTCAACCAAGGATGACGCTTTATTTGCTACCAGCCATTGACATAACTTGGAAGTTGGACTTGGTGAGACAGGCTGCGATATGGCCAAGCAAGGCAAACTCATCATATGTCATGAGCAGGAAAGCGGGGTAACAGGAGCCCCGCCTAGCCTAACCAAATCTAGCCTAATTGCAAATACCTTAGCCTCTAACCGGAT
>JADDON010000260.1:0-73887 GCA_017140175.1 Fusarium staphyleae
CGTTAGTTAACCCCGCCCCCGCCCACGGATGTTTCGGCGCCCACTCGCCCGCCCGTAAGATAGATCTAAAAGTTACCTTAGCCTAGGCCGGAACAGGAGCAACCTCAGATCTTTTGACGATCCAACCTACAATCTTTTTTCCTTCCTTCTTCCTCTCACCTCTTTACTTTGCGACCCGGAGAATACGTCCTCTCCCCGGGTCTCTCTTCTCTCAACGTTGTAAGCTCGGAATCTATAGCTCCCGGGTTAAAGACCGCGACAGCCGCAACCATGTTTGACCTCTTTCCCATGCTCTTATCGTAAGCTCAAGCTCTCCCACCGTCATGAGTTGTCATAGTCGCGACAACAACAACAGCGAGCAATCAAGGCTCAATGTCTGAGAAACGAATGTGCTGACTGTTTGCTTGACATCGATAGCTCTGTTGCGTCCTACCTCTTCCCCATATTCGCATCTTACAAGGCCCTCAAGACCCATGATCCCGCCCAGCTGACGCCATGGCTGATGTACTGGGTCGTCCTCAGTTGTTGTCTCCTCGCTGAGTCGTGGGTTTGGTTTATCGTCTCATGGTCTGTCTACTCTATAGCCTTGGACCTACGAGCATGTCGCGCTAACTGCGCTCATAGGATTCCCCTCTACGGTTATTTCCGCCTACTCTTCCTCCTCTATCTTATCCTCCCCCAGACCCAAGGCGCCCGGCGCCTTTACGAGGAGTACGTCCACCCCTGGCTCGAGGAAAACGAATCCCAGATCGACGACTTCATCTCAAGCGCTCATGATCGCCTGGCCGCAGCGGGCATCACCTACCTAAAGCTCGCCATTGAGCAGTTCAAGACCAAGGTCCTCGGTCTCCCGCCCTCCGAGCCTGCCACGCCTCCTCCCGAGCCCGCCCAGGGATATACGCAGTCGCTACTCTCGCGGTTTAGCGTACCAGCAGCGAGATGGGCCAGCAACGCCGACTCCGGCACGGACTTCTACAGCCTGCTCTCCAGCGCAGTTGCAGCGGCTACCAACGCCGGTGGATCGACGGCAGGCACGAGGACGGTCGGTGGAGAAGCCGCCAACTCGGGCGCACTGATTCCACCACATCTCCGTGACTCGGGCGAGAGGATGACCTTCATCTCAGCCCAACGCGACCGTCTTAACATCCTGTTGACCGCGCTCGATCGCGAAGCTCAAGACATGCGCGCTGAAGCCCAGCGCGCTCAGGTACAGGCTCACCGACGAGTCCCGTCCATGTCTTACGATGGAAACGAGGACGACGAGCCCACACAGCGACCGCCTAGTGGGCTCAGCGCTTGGAGCGGGCTGAGTAAGAGCCGCAGCGAGACTGATTTTGAGCGGATTGACGCCGAGAGCGGCACCGAGGATGACGGCACCGTGCGTCGGCGGAACCTAGGCGCTGGGACCAGGGCCACATCGGGCTCGTGGGTGCCCTGGGGCTGGGGCGGCGATACCACTCCAGGAGACCGAGGGAGCGCCTCTGGGATGGAAAGGTAGAAGCTCCGTTCAGGGAAATGGACGTTGCAGGAGTTTGGTTCATGTTAGACTGGGGCTCGGTGTTGTTCATATGGGCCAACTGGTGTCTCATGGGGCCTGGTATTATATTCAGGAGCTGTTTTAACAGAATCGATATTGCACATCTACAGACGAGGCTCGGTGACACCGTCCCCTTTCTTAGATCCAGGCTCCGGTCGGGCCTTGATGCCCATCAGGTTGCCTCCTATTACTACAGGTTGTTCCATGCGCCAAACCCACATGTTTTTGGTACATCCACCCACCATCTGCACCAACTTTCGTCTTTGACAATATCGTACAACCGTCCACCTCTAACTGGCTTCTATACAAAAGGGGGAAACCCCAAACGAGACGTATTGTTCTTAGTGATATCACCAATGAAACTCCAGCCTTAGACAAGCTTATATGGGTACACGGGCTCGACAATACCCTTCTTGAACCATAAGGTCCTCTTTTTCTTGGTAACGCTGTGCTCAACCCAGCGCTCCTCCATGTGGTTCTTACGGAACCAACGCAAGTACACGGGGTCCCACAGCTCGGAAGCGATGCCGAGGTCCTTGCAACAGCGCATCAGCGCGTTGGACTTGCAGCCCTCGATAGCGGCGGGGAGACCTTCGGGTGTGAAGAAGTTGTTGACGCCCTGGGCTTGCGCTACGAAGCTATGTTGGTGATCAGTAACGAGCATGGGAGAAAGGAATAATTGAGGAAGCTCACCGGCCATTGACAATGAGAGCGTACTCTCGCGTCACGATGTTGCCCCCGACGACAACCTCTCCACGGTGCGCCATACCCCATCCCATGGGCCCAAAAGCCGCATTCAACCGCCGTCGGTACTTGACCTCAGGCAGATAGATGATGCCATCAGGTTTGACCTCGACATCCTCGGTTTCGACCGGCGTCGTCAGAATCCTGGCTTGTACAGCTGAGGCAGGCCTGGTGGAAATACCGAACCAGCTCTTTTCCCAATCGATTTCGGGTTCTTCGCGTAATCTTCCTGGCGCATTTGACCACTTAATAGATTCGTTTACTGTATCACTTATTGATTTTTCCGAGTAGTCGCTAGACGGGTCGTGTGCCTCCTCGTTGTTTTTGGTGGGAGCGGTATCTTGCGACGCAGGGCGGGACTTGCTGGATGATGCAGCTTTTGGAGGATCTGCTTGCGGCTTGTTGGGGGCAACTCCAGGTTTCGAGGAGACGGCTTTCGAGCTCGAGCTCGTTTTAGGCTTCGCATACGTCGGCGCAGGCCTCGGAGCCTTGGTCTCAGTCTTTGGAATAATGCGGGAAGCAAAGGGGTCTGCCTGCTTCACCTCTTTGACGTCCTCGGCGGGCTTCTGGGGCGTGGCATCCGCCTTGTCGCTTTTCACCCATGCAGATACGCTCGAGACATCGGAAGCAGGCGTCTTGGCGGGGGCTGACTCTGTGGAAAAGCGCAGCACAGGGACGATTGAGCGACTACCACTGATGGGCAGCTTCTGGGCCGCGAAGAGAGCCCGGCGAGGAACGAACATGGTGATTGAGGCGGAGCTGGGGTGACGAGGCGACTGAAATCTCGATAGGAAACTAGGGAAGGGTGATAATTTTGGATGACCACGATGTGCGGGTCAACAGAAATTCCGGACAGTGTATGGACAGTGCCTATGTTTATATGATGGCTTCATAGACGCCAATTGAGGCTCAGGAGATGAATGGCTTCTTGAGTAGAAACTTATAAAATACACTATTGTACACTTGTATCTTCATAAAACACACCTGTCACACAATCCCTCTAGTTTAAATCTAAGAATCCTTCGTGTCGGTCCGCTTGTCGTTATTATGAGCCTTCCAGCACTCTTTGAACTCGGCCATCTGAGATGATCAGCCATTGTTTCAGTTGCTCAAATAGTAAAGAGGGAGAATATATAATCTATGTTAATCACTTACTTCTGCGGCGCATGCTCGCCAATCTCTTTTCTCATAGTAGCAATCCGTCATCTTGCTGTTCTCCTCTATCGACGTTGCGTCAGCCATTAATCCCCAACAAGAGCCGAGAACCGGATAGCCACGGCGCTCAACGAAGAAGAGGAAGAAGAGTAGATAACCGTCCAACAACCTTGAAGATCCCGGTCTTTATGCGGTTTTCACTTATTTTTCCTTTTTTCTTTTCTTTTCTTGCAACTCACCTGCGCAGCCAGTGCTAAAGATCCGCTTGTCCCTACATCAGCGGGAAAAAAGGCCCCGGCTTCAGCGGTTGGAACCAGAATAAGTTAAAGGTCGAAAGGGCAGACTCACCACTCATCAGGCTCATCGTCATCTTCTGCCTTTTGCTGCGCGTTGCTCTCTTCCTTTGTCATTTTCGGTCTTTGTGAAACAGTCAAAGTAGCTCTTATCTCGTTGTCGTGCGTGGGTGAAAGGAGTAAAGTTCCAGGTGGTCCGAGGCGGAAAATTGGCCGAAGCGCAAGTCAAGTGACGAGACAAGCATCATCATATTAAACATCAGATCTCCAGATTCAAACCCCCCGGAAGCGGAACAACAAGGATCATGGCCCCTGCAAAGCTCAACGTGCTCGTCTATACAGGTTCGAACTCGTCCGTCGCTCCCTTTCTCATCCGGGATTAACTCATGCTCTGAAAAGGCCTCGGTACTACCGTCGAGTCTGTCCGACATTGCATCTGGTCTCTACGTCGTCTGCTCGGGCCCAACTATGCCGTTATTCCCATCACCGAGACCATTATTCTCAAAGAACCTTGGGGCACAACCTGCGCCCTACTCGTCTTTCCTGGCGGGGGCGATCTCGGCTACTGTCAGGCTCTGAACGGTGAGGGAAATCGCCGCATCAGCGACTACGTCCGCCGTGGCGGCTCGTATCTGGGCTTTTGTGCCGGTGGCTACTACGGAAGCCGAAGATGCGAGTTTGAGGTTGGTAACAAGCCCCTCGAGGTCATCGGCAATCGCGAGCTCGGCTTCTTCCCTGGGACGTGTCGCGGAGGGGCCTTCAAGGGGTTCGAGTATCGCAGTGAAACGGGGGCAAGGGCCGTGAGGTTAAAGGTCACCAAGGAGGCTTTCGAACAAGAACTAGAGTCTGAAATCATCTCCTACTTCAACGGGGGCGGTGTCTTTGTTGATGCTGCTTCGGTCAAGGAGAGAAAGGTCGAAGTCTTGGCTTCTTACGATGAAGAGACTGATGTCGACGGTGGAGATGGCAAAGCTGCAGTTGTCCTCTGCACTGTCGGCAGCGGAAAAGCTCTGCTAACTGGTCCTCATCCCGAGTAAGAGGTTTCTGATGTTATGTGTGATTCATACTGACAGTATTCAGGTTTGCTGCGATTAACCTATATCCGCAACCATCCGTCCCTGGATATGATGAGTTGATCGCCAGGCTAGCAGACGCTGATAAAGCTCGTGCCAGTTTTCTCAAGGCGTGCTTAGCTAGACTCGGTCTTGATGTCAGCCCCAATGACGCCGGAATACCATCTCTCTCACGGCTACATCTATCCTCTTGCGATGACTTGGGGGTATCAGAGCTACTAGCCGACTGGGCCGACATCATCGACAAGGAGAACGGCGAGGAATGGATCCGCGCGGAAACGGATACATTCCATATCCAAAATGAAGAGACCATCTGGAACGTCGACGGCCTTCAGCAGTCTCTGGCAGAGACAAACGGCTCAAATATCTCTGAGAATGGAATCATCGACTACAGCAAGATCACCAAGAAGATATTTCCCCATGAGAATCGCCCTCCCCACCCGAAACTCACTCCCCAGTTCAACCACGGCCTGTATTTTTCGAGTCTGAGACGATACAGACAGATCGAGCCTACCGCGCAGAACTGGGGAAGCCTCTTGATGTATGGTGAAGTGGTAACCAGCACAAACACCATGCTTGAGAAGTAGACACCCCCTGACGTATTGTCAATTCTCAGTACTAATCTACATACTAGAAACCCCAAGCTCATGTCCAAGCTTTCGACAGGCTTCACAGTTACTGCCTCTACACAGGTTGCTGGACGCGGTCGCGGCACAAACGTCTGGATCGCCCCTCCCGGAAGCCTCATCTTCTCGACAGTTATCAACCACGCTGCCCATCTCGCAGCGTCTCGTCCTATCGTTTTTATTCAATACATCACCGCCATCGCCATGGTCGAGGCTATCCAGTCGTACGACCGGGGCTACGAAAACATGCCCATCAAGCTCAAATGGCCCAACGACATCTGTAGGTATTCAGAAAAGGGCCTCGTTCGCAACGCTAACAATTAACCAGACGCCCTCGATCCCACCAAGCCAGCTGACAAGCCCACGTACGTCAAGGTCGGCGGCATTCTCTCCCAGTGCCTCTACTTTGACGGCGCCTACCAGATCATCCTCGGCGTCGGCCTCAACACGGTCAACCCGCGCCCAACCATCTCCATCTCGGATTTGGTCCCCCCCGGTGCACCGCCGCTGCACCTCGAGACGCTGCTCGCGCGTGTGCTGGTCCGTCTTGAGGCCATCTACGCACAGTTCCTCCGCGAGGGCTTCTCTCGCGACCTCGAAGCCCGTTACTACCGTCACTGGCTGCACACGGGGCAGGCTGTCACGCTCGAGGCAGAAGGAGGCGTTCGGGCGCGTGTGCTTGGCATCACGAGTGACTGGGGCATGTTGAGAGTAGAGGAGACGAACGCGAGTGGGAGGGCGACGGGTAAGATCTGGACGTTGCAGAGCGATGAGAATAGCTTTGACTACTGGAAGGGTTTGGTGAGGAGGAAGACTTAGACGCTGTTCTGTGATATGATGGTTGAGTATAATGGGTTGTCAAACAGTCTTATGATAAGTTCGCAGGTTGTACAATCGGTGCAAACCATCTACAAAAGTAGTCATGGTCAGCATCTGTTCACGCATATATGCAAACACTCTTTGGCAAACGTCTTCGCGAATAGATGCCATGATGCACAATGAATCAGCTCAACACGGCAATTGTTTAGTTAAACGCCGGGCTGTTGGCGTTGCGAGGAGTATTTGACCTTTCTGGCCTTCTTGGAAACTTTTCTTGTGATCTTCTCGAGAGTTACTTTTGCAACTTATCCGACTCCATACTGCAAGCCCTAACAGTAGTCTCTACGATGTCACCACTTGCTCTACTCATCTGGGCAGCATTCGGCCTGCAGATACTCGCAGTAGTTGCATGCCCCTCTACCGGCACGGTAACTGGCAGCGAGATGTTTCTCTTCACCAGCCTCGATGAGATGTGAGTTCTCTAGACTACAGTCGACCAACTTGCTAATCATGTAAATAGGACCAGCGAAACAAGCCAACCTTCAACTATCGACCCATTGGCATGCCACGATGAGATCAACTCGTTGGACACTGAGGGTTCTCTGCTCTCATGTGCTCGCAACGAACCTCGTCAAATTATTGTACCCTCATCCGACGACATCTTTGATGGATTCACGATCACAAGCCTCCCCTCGTCGCCCAAGGGCAGTGGCTGGAGTACCTTTGAACTGAGAAAGGGGCCGTTGAGAGCACCGATCGAAACCACTGAAGATATCACATCTCTGCCACCTGACTTCTTGACAGTACCGATGCCTGAAGAAACCAGCGCGCCCACTCAACCTTCAGATCCAATCACTCCCTCGTCCACCGTATCTTCGACAACAGAAGAAACGTCGACCGGGACAACCGCAGCTCCAAACAAGGCCTCGGGTATATCTACGAGCGGAATAGTTGGTATTGCCTTGGGTGTCATCGCTGCCATCATCTGCACCGTCCTACTCCTCCTCTTCACTCTGCTCTACCGCCGCCGACGCGCCGCAAGACGTGCTGCAGCACGTCCAATCATTCGACTTGTCAGCGGACCCTTTCCCGATCCAACTGACAGAGATTCACACTCGTTTATAAACATCGTACGGCAAACGGACAGTCGAGGGAGGGAGACCGAGGGTGTAATGTACGAATGGCCGAGCCGGCCGGAGGGGGCTCGGGGAAGTGGGGCCGACTGGCCGGGCGTGGTTTCCGGGGAGGGACGTAGCCGCGATACGCTTGATGCTGTGATTGAGGGGTATAGCTCGAGCGTGTACAGTGGTCAGGACGGGAGGATGGAGCAGCGGGATGGTTCTGCGGGCACCAGGTACGGGGATAATTGACGAGTTACAAGACCTTGACGGTGACAGGCAAGCCTGTCTCCTGAGAGCTTGGAAGCTGGAGAGCTTATTCGACCTGGGGAACCTCCCCTTAGACCTGATGAATTAGCAGCAAGTCTTTTTTCGGACGTAAGAATTAAGACTTAGGCTGGCAGTATAAATAGCATTTCACCTCATGAGCATGAGACCTTTCGAAGGAAACACATCCGAGCTAGATCTGACAAAGACAGGTGGTGTTTTCCTTCAACCGCACCCCAGACTATTTGTGAATTGTTACTCCCTGGACTTTATGTGCTATTTCATGAACCCCGCGATATTCGCCCTTCCAATGTCAACCCCAAAACGACCATCACTACTCTCTGCCGTAGCAGCACTAGCAGGGGCTATTTCTCCTTCATCAAGCAGAGTCTGCCGGGCTTCGTCGTCTAAGCCATCATTCTTCCACCACCCCAAGCTGAACACTCATCCACTCAACACCTTCTCCAGCTGGCCCTCGTCCAAGAGCTCGGCGCCCGGAGGGAAAACCCCCGTGGCTCCGTCACACATCCGTGAGCCAGCGAGAAACGACATGGTGCTCCCGATGCTGCAGGGGTTCCGGGGGAGTGTGCCTCGCAAGCTAACAAGCATGTTGCACGGGAGCTGTTATCGATGTCGCATTAAGAGTCGAGGCTCGTACGCTGAAATCTTGGCAGACTAAACCATCCCGGTTCTCCGTTGTCTCGTTGTTCAGTGACGCCAGATATCTGCGTATCGACATATTTTCTGTACTCGTAAAGGCGCTGTATTCTGGATAGAGACGACGTTCTATCCAATATCCAGGGTTGGTCCACATGTTCTGCACATCAAAAGTGCTATGATAGTCGATGTCAAAGGATTCGTGATATGAAGTCGGCTCGACGGTAAAAAGAGTAGTGGAGAGGAGGATAACAAACTTGAGGAGGAAAAACGACAGTATTGTAGCTACAACTGGGTAATGTCGCAGCCGAACAGCCCGGATGATGCTCATGCCCTGGAAAGGAGATATATAGTCGAGAAGAAGTGATCTTTCAGCCGAGACAGGCCCTGCTGATAGTTCTCGCCATGGTTGTGCCGGCTTGTGGTAGTAGTCGACGCGCCTCGAAATTCAGCAGAATAACGAGGATGGCTGTAGGTCCGTATGTCCATGAGTACTCGCTCGAGGTGATTGATATCAACAGCCAGGCGAGGTCTATTCAGCGCGCATCGCCATGTCGGACACGGCGTCTCTCATAACGGCTCAAGGCCACGGTCTTGAGCTGAAGGAACTTTCAACTCAGATGCCACAAACGAAGGCAGCGGCTCTTGACACGGTCGGTAACAAGACTCGACCGCCATTCTGGCTTAGCCGGAGCGCTCTGGTTGGATTCTCGGTCGTCTTTGGTGCTTGTGTCTCGCTCTTATCATCCTAAACCGCTTGGTCGCATCTCGGAATGGACTATCGTTATCATTATTGAAGGAGACAAGGTGAGGCTCGGGGCGAGAGTTGCCACCTCGATCCGTTGGAAAGAGAAACTCTTGGTACAGCATCTTGTCCATTCTTGTTGTGCATGTATAGATATAATCAGACTCCTGGCAACAAGGGTCAAATCCAACCTGCAAAATCATAACCAATAAGCTGACCAAGAGCTGCAGGACTTTCAAGGTCATGGGTATCGAGTCAGCCTTGCCTTTCTCTCTAATAACTCGTATCAATTGCCTTATGGATTTAGGCTGTAAGTTTACCCTTCAAATGAGAGGACGGCGTTTAAGCCAACAATTAACGTATTGCTTGCTCTTGAAATAGCGATAATAGTGTCATCTTGAAGCCTTCAAGTTAGTACTCTTCTTTCCGTACGGTAAGTACTTGTATACTATGCTGAAATTTGGCCTGCATTTGCCATGAGTACATCAGAGCATAAATGAGATTAGGTGTATGAGTATATCTTTTACTTGCGAAAAATACTTGGGCACTTATATCTAAGCCCCGTCTTACCAAGACAGCAATCCTTAAGAGGGAAATAGTTGCTAGGAAGCCTTGATTGAATCGCGCCTCCGCTCGATATCGTACAGTTGTATTAAAACATAATCAAAGGTCGTATGTCTTTTTTCTTCGTCTAAGAACCAATCCCCAGCGGCTCATCACGCCCCTGATATCCCAAAAACGCCGTGCCATGCTTGCAGTCGAGTGAAGATGTACATGTATACACGGAGAAACTCCCCTCTCCCCACAGTGAGGCTCCGATTTAATTCCTTCTCCCCTGAGAAACCCCTCGTCGGTTGCGGCGACGCAGTGCTTCCTGGCCAAAATCTTACAGTGTCGCGGTATTTCAACCAGTCGTCTACCTATCTTTGTAGACCTTGGGCTTCCAGCCCTCTTTGACCTCAGCCTCCTGGGCCATCTTCTCCTTTATAGGTCCGACCTCGCGCTCGAACCGCTCCTTCGCTCTCACGATCTTGCTCTGAAGGTAGAAGCTGCCGCCCTTCTCGGGGTCGTTGGTGTCAAACAACCGCTTGTAGCGCTCCAGCACCTCTTCGATATTGGCCTTACCGCTGGCCGGAGGCTTAACATTAAGGATCTTGCAGGCCTCGTCGAGGGTCATGCCTGAGGAGAGAGAGGCGCCTCCGGTTGAGTTGCCCGCCTTGACCTGCGCGCGCTGGTATGCCGAGGCGGCCTGGGCCTGCTTGTATGCGGCCACGAAGGAGCGGCCGAGGATTCGGGAGCCTGTGAGGAAGGCTGTGACAACGAATTTGTGCGCCTATAAAGATTCGTGTCAGTGGGATACAAAGCCAGGGGCGGCATCTCGAAGGCGACAAGCCAGCATCGGCTGCTCATGGCTGGAATGGGGTGCACACATACCATTGTGAAGGGATAAGGTTAGGAGGGACTTGGCTGATCTCGCCGGACGGAGAGAACGATATCGAGAAATCGCCGGACAGCTACGATGAGCAGGGACCCTCGTTTGGCCACGGGCAAGTCGTAGATCGTTGGGTATGAGACTGCAGAAACGGCTCCGTAGACTTTTTCCCCGGAGCAAGATTGGCGGATCATCCCGAGGTCGGAATTTTGCACCCTCCGACCAAGCGGCGAGTTCTAGTTTTACCGAAGTTGAGCCGCAGAAGAGCACTCAGATTCCCCGGCATTCACCGAGCTTCACCGAGAACGCTGCCCCGCTAACTTAGTATGGAGCTTTAGAAGTACCTATCCAGTGTTGGGAGAGTGCCCTTGGCTCGCATTGTACGAGATTCAGGCATAGCAGTTGACTTACTCTCTATTCTTCAGCGTCTCCAAAACTGTAAAACTGAAGATATCAGTGACAAGAATAACTTCCCTAGCGAGCCCTAGTCTTTGACTCACAACCTTCAGGCTTAAGCTCATCTCTAGCTGCCAACACAAGTGACACCCTATATCACATACGGTGAAAAAAAAGACCTTGTGTCTTTCTATCAACAGAATCATGATGAGTCCTGATGATGTTGCTGAGCTACTCCAACGTGAGGGTAGTGGTTTGTTACCAAGCCAATATGACGAGACAAAGGAGACCCAAGAAGCTCGCTCTAGGAGAACCGAGTCCTTGACAAGTGTCTTGGAAACATGTCAACAGGCGTTGCAACAGCAAAGCTCAACACTAGAAGCCATCGCCAAAGCTCTTGGTGATGGAAGCCGAGATGGTTAGTCAGGCCCTGCAACAGGACAGAACATGGTGCAATGCGGCACTCTTAAAAGTTCTCTCAAGGCTAACACAATATAGTGGCATGGCGGCTTCCCTACGGTGACTCTGGCATACTCGAATTCTTCCTCGAGATCCTCGCTTCAAGTGAGCAGCAAAGCCATGGCGTCAAGGTTCATGCTCTACGCATCACCGGCAACTCTTGCGCCGACACGGATGAAAACCGAGCCCGGGTTGTTGATGGAAAGTATCTGATCTCCATCATCAACCATCTCCAAGATCAGAGCCTTATCCCGTACTTGATCCCCGTGCTCTACAACATTCTTGTCGACTACGGTATGCAACCTCTCTCCTAACAATGAATAGAACCAACGCTCATGTCAGTAGAACCGGCCCAGCTTCTCGCCTCGCAATCGCGTCTTAGCAGTCGCCTTATCTCGCTTCTTCAATCTCCCAAGCTCTCCGAGTTCAGCGCCCTCATTCCCTACTTCTGCAAGATCCTCGCCCTTCTCGTCACCCGAGATGGCGAGCCCGCCGTCGCAGACCCTCAAACCGTCCAGGTCCTTCTCAGTCTCGCCACGAGTCCTTCGGTGAGCAGCGATGTCGACGACTTCATCTCTATAGTCTCGACCGCTGCCAGCTACCTCGCAAATGAGACGTTTCAGGAGAATCTCCTCAGGGGGCAGCACATGGATGTCTTTATAAAGACGTTTGACTATGCACATACTCAGTTTGACGGGCAGGTTGATGATCCGGAGACGGCTACAGAGCTGAGGCAGTTGTGCACGTCATTGCTCACGACGCTCGCCGACTTGACGGGTAACGATGCCTTTGCGGCGTACTATCCCCTTGATAGCTCCGTGCCACAGTCGTTCCTCCGGTGGTTAAAGGGGTCACATCCCAATCTCCAGTCGGCAGCTTGTCTCGCTCTAGGCAATCTTTCACGCTCGGACGAGGTTTCTCTGGGCCTGATCCAGACTCTACAGGCCCATCGCCCACTTATCGCCATACTATCCGACCCGTCCGTTACCGACGCTCAGCAACTTCACTCGGCGCTTTCATTTCTCAAGAACCTTGCCATTCCTGCACAGAATAAGCCTTTACTGGGCGATCTGCTGGAACCTGCAAGTGTACCGCGGATATTGACCATCGACACTCTTCCCCAGGTTCAATTCTCTGCAGTGTCTCTTGTTCGGCTGCTCCTTTTCAACTGCGTGGCAAATGTCCGCCGAATCTGTGAGCCTCGATCCTCGGAGTCGGATGATTCGTCAAGCCCACATACGAGTGTGCATGATATTCTCTCCCTATTTGAACGATCAGACACGGAACCGACGAGGCTCGAGGCTGCGCGCAGCGTTGCCACTGTTTGTCGAGTACTCCATACCACGCTTGTTTTAGAAGCTCTGCCATATTGGAGCACGTCGGAGAGCGACATCCGTTCTGAAGCCACCGCATCCTCAGACACGGATAAGGAGATTCAGGCAAGAAGCTCGTTTTATGCTAAGCATGACTTATCCAAGGCCCTGTCATTTCTTGTTACTCAAGAGAAATGGCCCATCCTCAGATCCGAGGCATGGTTCGTCTTTGCTCTCATGTCACGATCAAGAGATGGCGCCAAGGTTGTGGCCAGTGTCCTCGCAATCCCAGAGGCGGCTAACGCCCTCATTCGTGCCGTGACTGGCCAAGCAATAATAAACAATGAACCTCTCCAGCTTGAAAGCGCCTCCGCTGAAGCTGCCCCAGCTGTTCCTGAAGAGTTAGGACTCCAGCCTCAGCAGGTCGATCCAAGGCAGCAGGCCAACATGGCCAAGGTGGATCGGGAAAACTGCTTGGTACTGTGCACTGAGATTGTGAAGAACGGGGAGGATCTGGAGATCAATCATTTGGCTCAATTGAAGGGTTTGATTAGACAGGGCACGGAATTGCTTACGCAAAGCATGGTGGAAAGCTAGTGTACGGTTAGCCTCAGTGGAAGATACAAGGTCTCTATAGAGGATAGACAAAAATGAAGTCACTGCTGAGAAGACATTGGAGCATAGCCAGATCGAAAAGGGATAACTTTTTGACAAAGACGGACACCTTATGCACGCATGCATCCATTGACCAAGATTACAGAACAAGCCGGTGATCATGCAGTAAATTTCTTGAGCTGGACCTAGAGTATCCTCCCTCCAAACCCGGCCAAGCCTTTCATCAGAGCCTCGAACCGACGTTGCCCCTCCCTTAGAGACGCAAAGAGCAAAACCCTCAAACACCAGTTCCCTTTTTGCAAGTTTATTTCTTAGCCGTCTCGGCCTCGGCGGCATCCCGCACACGCTTCTGTCGGGCACCCTCGTATCGGGCATTGGCCCGGGCGACACGGAGGGTTCGGTAAGCACCGGCCTCGATAGCCGAGGGCATCTCGCTCTTCTTGATCTCCTTGACAGCGATGTCGGTGGGGGCAATGGGGAAGGCGGAGGAGAGGAGACGGGCCTTCTCGACGCTGGAGACGTCGGTCTTGGTGTCACCCTTCTTGGGAGCGTTGGATCGGCGGGGGAGGAGGATCAGGCGCTCCTGGTAGGCCTTGAGGCGGGCGACGTTGGCAGACAGGGACTCCTCGCTGAGGTTCTGGCGGCGGGAGTCGACAGAGATACCGATGGTGGAAGCGAAAGCCTTAGGGATACCAGCCTCCTGGGATGGTTGTTAGAGCACACACTTTTTTTGGTCGACCCATCCGGTGAAATCATACCTTGAGCTCAGCCAGGGTGAAACCGCGACCGGAGCGGACACGACGGTTGTACTTGATGGTAGGGCATCGCACAATAGGTCGGAGCTTGTCGACGGGTCGGGGAGCAAGGGCAGCGGCCTTGGTCTGACGGGCAGAGCGTCTCCGCGACTTCTTGCCGGGCTATATACCAGAAGGTCAATATTCTGTGCAATTTCCAAAAGGCGAGACGGCATCGTTTCTCGTCAGGGCGTCGCCATACCTGGTCGAAGTGGGTTCGAACCCGGCGCTGCCAATCCTTTCGGAAGTCTGTACGAGGGGTCAGTCGCTGCAAGTTTCTGATGTTTCGTCGCAAGTCGTCGGTGGTTGCTCACGGTTCTTGAGAAGCTTCTGGTTGTGCTTGATCGCCTGTGGGAAAAGAGGTCAGCAAGAGCTGTAGACGGCGATGAAGGCCATCGCATTGGGCGCATATCTCCATACCATTTTGTCTGCTTGCGATCAAACGTGCTCCGGTTGTCGATGGTCGGTCGGGTCGTGAGGCGTGGAAATTTCGGAGGGTTGAGGCTTGTCAAATTCCAAGAAGGGTTTTCTAACCCTACACGTGCTACGGAAGTGGTGGGGTTAGGCGAGAGCATCCCAGAAGTGTGGGTCACGTGCTTTGCGTCAAATTGTTAGCGGCCACTTGCTTTTCCATTCTTTTCAAGAATGCGGAAAATCATTGGGGCGATGGCCGAACGGAACGAACTTCACAACTACGAGCATGTCATGAAGATATCATGAATTTTGTATCGACGGCGTAAATAAATATTTGCCGTGCGCAGTCCACCGCTAGTAACCTTGTGAGGAGTCATGGCTATTGGATCTTGCTCTGTCACAGAGCCGAGCAAGAAAGGTGCTTGGTATAGCGCTTTCTCTGGCAGTATTACTTGACATGTCTACCACTTGTTGAACTTTCCTTTAGCCAACATGTCAGAATACTTGGGGTCGCACGCCAGACTGGATTAGTCCATCTTGCTAACACTATGAGCCTCGCCATCTTATTTATCACGGTCTACGTCTGCTTTAACTCAAGACTGCAGAAGGGGAGAGCCGAGTTGCCCTCGCGCGTCTTGATCATAACACTTCCGTGATACGACAGTCGACCAACGTGTTCCAGCCTAGTATAATGGCTTTGTGTGAGAAGGTGTTGATACAACTGAAGTGTATGTAATAATTAGATCGAAGTGCAGACCTGTGTTGATTATCAGGCTTGCACAAGCTGGGGTCCATGTGGTCGTTGACGGCGAAGCATAGTTAGTGCAAGCGCTAGTTAGACTCCAATTCTGGACACCTTTTTATCCTCATTGTTCAAGCAAGCAGCAACCTTATTATTCTGCATATCTTAACGTTAGTATGTATGGTATAGCATAATGACTTTGTACTTTATGCTCAACTACTCCGTACGTACCTACCTTAGGTAGTTGTTGCCTGAAATCTGCTATGACCCATGCCCGCACTCAGCAAACCAATCTCCCACAGCCCCAGGCACCATTGTGGGCCTAAATGCCAAGGCACCAACTCGCCCTTCCAAAGGCTATAAATTCCCGTTCTTCCCGCCGCCCTTTGCTTGTTTTCTTCTTTTCTTCTTCATACTTACCTTGTTCCGAACAGGCCAGATCATGAATTGGCAAGTTCAGCGTGGAAGGCCTGCATTGCACAGCGCGGTGTCGCTCCACGCTCCATTGTCCTTCGGGGCCATGGGGGGCGGAATTTTTGATTTATAACCCGTCTTTTCATTATGTCCGTCGCTTGATGCAACGGCATGAAGAAGAGGAGCCCTGTCTTGTGGTAGAAACCTGTATGTGATCCACGCATCAGGCGCATGTGATCTCGCATCAGGAGTATGGACTACCCAGGGTCCTAGTGATGCCTCATGGGATGCCAAGAGTTGTGAGATTTGGGATTTAAACGCGTCGTGAGCGCACATGGGGCGCGTTCTGACACGCTTCGGATCGTTACCTAGATGGCCATGACCACTCGCTCTGCTGTTACACCTTGAATAATTTCTGAACGAGGTCTTGGCACAGCATTGGGTCTTATATCCGTAATCATGCCAATCGTGCACTTTATCTTGAAGTATCAATACCCTTGAGAAACACAGTCTGCACTTCTGAGGTCGTCTCGTTAGATCACTACTCTAGGGCTCTATAGAATGCATCTAAATGCTATCTCACCAGGGATAAATGCCAATAGCTTACCATCCATAATAACAAATCCATTCTTCACGGCACTTCCTATCCCATAAACAAGTCATCATCGACAATTATCTTTACAGCTTCAAGCTATCCCATCCCGACGGCTGGCTCCTCCTCTCATCCGAAGCTACTCCGCGCCAATCACAGACCCGCAATTCCCTCGAGAACGCTTCACCCTCGCCCCGAAAAATCTCATGACACCACTTCCACCCATCCCGAACCTGCTTGCTCTCCTCCCGACGACCCACGAGCCGCAATTCGAAACGGTTTCGCCCTACTCTGCCGTTGGACCATTGCAATAATCATACGAAGATGGCCTCCAGGATGGGTCCCAGGAGCGTCAAGGACGCAACCCGCTTCACGTCCACAATCCCCCACGCAACGTCAAAGACGGCCGGCGGGTCCGTCGCCGCACCAAAGGTATCGCCACGCATCCCAGGCGAGACGCCCGAGCAGCGTGTGAGGAGACTGCGGCAGGCGCATCTCGCCGCGCAAAAGGCACAGATCAGCAAAACAGACAAGGTTATCGACGCCTCGCGGAGGTTCTTCGATGTGGCGCACCGATGGACGATTGGAGGCATTGTGATATTCACAGGTACGTCCTGAAAAAGGGAGTTGATACTGTGGACAGCATCACTGATAAGCAATAGCCGTTGCTGGTGTGGTCTCCGTCTACTCCGTCTGGGACATGCTCCGATATAACCGCGCCCGCCGCGCCGAATGGGTCGAGGCCCAGAAGGAGATCGAATTCGACGAGCTCTCGAGCGCCCGTCTCGCCTATCTCAAGGGCGAGGCCACCGAGGATCAGATCCTCCTCGTTGAAGAGGCCAACCGCGAGGCCGAGGCAAGGGGCGAGAAGCTACCGCCCCTACTACCCGCCGCCTCCCATCGCACACACTTTGAGGAGCATGTCCAGCCCGCCTTCGAGGGCAAGCCCACCGACGACGTAGCCGCAGGAAAGTCAGGGGGCAAGGGCGTTATGGGTATCTTTTCCGGCATGCTGGGCCGCGAAGAGCAGGGCGAGGATGCGGGCTCCTCCCAGGAGCGTCTGGGCTACGAGAGCCTGAGCGAGGAGGATGACGCTGTGGGCATGCGCGAGAGCGATTTGGTGCGTTCCATCGAGTCTAAGGCCCGCGCGGCCTGGGAGCAGGAGAAGGAGAACCAACGGAAGGGTGGCACCCTCGATAACCTGGGCCTCGAGGCGGCTCCGGCCGTGGACAAGAAGTCGTGGTGGAAGTTTTGGTGAACTTGTGACGAGATAATTGGAAACATGACGGCGAGTCGGGCAGAGGCGGATTGTACGTGACGGGTTAAAAAGAAGTGTATCATATCGTGTAGATTGGCAGTGCATTAGACGGCGTCGGGGGACCATCTTGTATGTACCATTAGGGGGAAACAAGCCCTACTTTACCATATCTATTCAGAATACCAAGCGTTCAAACAAGCAATCAGTCTATCCTCATCGCAAGCAGATCTATCCGCGCATCCTTGGATCATAAGTTTGAGTTTATGAGCTATCTTAGCTTCATTATACTATGTGTACGACTTTGTCGCTGTTGTGGTATTTTCATCTATACCGAGACAATCTCCCAGACTATCTCTCCCAATCCAGATCCCCTATTTCCACGTGGGTGATCAATATTTACGAAACGCTATCCGAGTGTAACCGCTTGCTCCAGGTCCATGACGCCCAAAATGAAAACACAAAGGAAAAATATCAAAGACTGAATTCCATGTTTCCGCTTGAGCCAGGTCATGATAGACCTTTGGGCTCTAGTCCGTCCAACGCCTCAACGCTCCGACCGATCGGGAAGATGGCTCAGCATAACCCCCTCGTGAGTTTGCATCCAGTTTCCTTGTGCACTAATCGGCTCTCGTCCCACGTACTTCGCTCGAATTGTTTGCGTATCAAAGCCTTGTAGGTTTTAAATGCGGTAGGCCGAGACGAAAAACCAGGATCATTATCGAGATGAGCAGTGTGCGATTTGAAGAATGCTTTTTCCGGCGTGCTGCTTGTCGGCGGTGTTTTAAGGTCTCGCTTGAGACTTTTAAGGCTCCGACGCCTCTCTCTCCAGTTGAGTGGCCTCACTGCGCTGTTCTACAGCGACTTGTGCTCGCGAGGATCCACGATAATCTTCTCCTTCCCCTAGGAAATGATGATGTGGTTGAAGTGGCCTGGAACCTTCAGACGACACTTGTCACAGTCCGCTCGATATCCTATGCTAAAACTCTTCTTCATGCCGGGCTGCCATGTCCAGTTGTTGACGGTGTGTCTGCTTCGGATGTGGCCTCTTCGAGGAGAGGGACTTGTTGGGTCACCTTCGCCGTCGGCCGACTGGCCTGAATGGTGTGATTCGACATCCATCATGGCATTGGGATGTTCCATCTCATGTGGCGAAGAGTCGATGGGCAGGTGGTGATGTTCCATGTCCGGTGTAGGATTGCCTTGAGCGTTGACGTCAAACTCCATTATGGTAGGGGTGGTAGGTTGCTGGCCCGACATGGAGTCGTCACACTCGGAGATCGGAGACGGCAGACGTCGGTTGTTTTGGATTGCCTGCCAGCCTGCAGCCATTGTACGAGGGACACACTGATCATCAGTGAAGCCTGTCTGTTGATGGCCAAGGTTCACAGCACCGTTGAGGTCCGTCACAGCTGGGCCTGGCCCTGCCCATTCGCACTGCTGGCCTCTAACCTGAGCTGCGAAGCTGGGCTGCATTGGTGTGGGCAGGCGTCCACTAGTATCGTCAAAGCCGGAGTGGACAGCTCCTTGACCCTGTTGCTGTGCGAGAGTGTCTGTGTCCGTCATGTGCATCTGGCCATACTGTTGGGGCAGTGATGACATGCCATTCGCCTCCCACTGCGTGAAATTATTTTGTCGAAACTGATCGTCGAAGTCGAAGTTCGGGGGGGACATGGACGAAGACGGCAGCCATTGCTGCGTGACTCGGGGAGATGTGCGGAGAGGGAGGCACTGGACTCGTTTCTAGACAATTGTCAGCACTCGAGGTTTGCAAGTGATGACTAGGTAAGCTCACGTTTCGGTGCTCGCCGAAGCTCAAAGAGTCATTGGCATTAGCAAGCTCCTCCTCCTCGCGAGCCCGTTTCCGCTGCTCTATTCCGTTATGGACGGCAAACATGATGCTTTGTGCTTGCAGGATTTGTATATGTTGCAAAGAAGTCTAAGTACGCCAGAAACAAAAAGGCCGGAGAACTCTATGCAGCTGATGTCGACACTGCTTTGGACCTGCGTATTAATGCAGGTGGAGTTGGTGAGCAAGTGACGGGCCCTTGGGACTTCCGACACCCGACCAGACAATGTAATAGCAGAGACGGTTTGGGATGATGCTTCGTGGGAATATGTATGAGAGAAGGCGAAATAAAAAGTGCAGAGGCTGGGTTGGATAGAGCAGACTAGAGTTGAGTTGGCGTAAGAAAGGATCGATAGAGTTGAGTTCACGAGGAAGATGGCGTCCTTGGTCGGCGAAGGAAGGCACGGGAGTGGACCGCAGGTGTGAGGGGGAAGGAACCCGGAACGCAGGCAGGCAGCCGGGGGGCGTTGGCGTAGAGCGGAAGGAGGCTGGAAGAGGTTATGGCTATGGCTGGTCTGAGGCGGAGCCAGGCAAAAAAAAACAGCAATAAAAAGATGACGAGGGAAAGTAAAAGAACCAAGAAGCTGAGACAAAGAAATGGTGATGAATGTCTTGAAGGTGCAGGAGGTGGCTTTCTGGCTGTTGGCTGTTGGTTGTTGGTCTCTTACAAACGCAGATCAAGATCCGCAAGTATAAGATGATGATCAATAGGAGGGCGGTCGAAGAGAAGTGCAAGCGACGACTTGGGTAAGGAAAACGATAACAATAGAAGTATGGAAAGAAGATATCGACAGGTTCGCGGTGAATATTAGAAATGAATTGATTATAGTGAATAATACGGAAAAGAAAAAAAAGGGGGCTGGTTCATTGAATGAATGAGTGTGTGTGGAAGAATAAGGATGAATGAGAGTCTGTACTCTCTACTCCGTACAGAGTAACTACTCTCTGTACGTTACGGGGCCGCCATGGCGCGTCTCCCTTTACTCACACCAGAACGATCCGATTCCATTTGTTTGTTCATGCTTGGGACCTCGGATCCTCTCTGCCGTGGGGTCTCTCGCCGCAAGGGTTCAAGGGCAGGGCCTCGCTTTTCCACTGTTACGTACCAGGACATCGATTTATTTCAGGGTTCGTCATGGTCATCATCACGAGAAATGGAGTCGGCCGGGCTCAATGGACAGCCCCGGGGCAGAGGGACTGGACTGATGACAGGGGACTCACGGGCCATCAGATCCGAGCTGAAGAGGCCAAGCATACGCTACCCGACTCGCTTAGACATGACGCGGTTCACGATGTTTGGGAGAAGTCATGAGTGTTGTTGACTTTTCAAGTGAACCCAGTTTCAGTTGTGTTTCGCCTGGTTAGCTATGGCATCAGCAAAGACTCTGAGACGTCACAAATCGTATAGCACAGTAGTGGCTCAGGACGGTCTGAGACTGCGATGCCGATTAAGTTTAGTCCTGTTACTCCTGTTCCACGTTCAAATATAGGGTAACCACATCTTCTTGGCAGCTTGACACAATAAGGAGATACACCAAGCAAAGAAGACCAAATCCTCGCAATCTAGCTCCGTAGTGCAAGGCTTGGTGCCTCATATGACTATTCTAGGCTCTTTTATCCGTATTGAGGTAAACGCATAAGGGTCCGTGATGCTTCAATGACGCCCCTTTTTGTTGGCAACACCACATTCCTTAGTTCCACGAAAGATCCTCAAGATCTGAGCGTAATAAGATCTACGAGGCCGCCACAATACTGTGATATCATTGCATAATATCCTTCTACATACCGACGTGCTGCCCTTTGATCAACATGTAGAAATCGGAGGACAAATCCCTCTTTAGCTTACATCTTGGACGTGTGGTGCC
Organism: Fusarium staphyleae; assembly: GCA_017140175.1. Classification (NCBI taxonomy): domain Eukaryota; kingdom Fungi; phylum Ascomycota; class Sordariomycetes; order Hypocreales; family Nectriaceae; genus Fusarium; species Fusarium staphyleae. The sequence continues at coordinate 21,175 of JADDON010000260.1, forward strand.
ACGGCACTAATCTAACTATTCTAGTTAGTACTTCGGGTACTGGATCCTGGAACTCCAGACCCGGAGAAGATCAAGGCCCGGTTTCGCGAGACCGAGCAGCCGTGGTCAACTCAAAGAAGGGAATGGGTAGATGAAAAGTACGGTCACATGAAAGCAGCAACTATGAACTCTGCTCAACTATTAACGTTATATCAACTTGTGTATCCAACCTGATGGGTTGCTCTTCAAAGGTTCAGTTGTGCCCTCCCAATGGCTAACAGTCCGGTATCGCCGTATCAATGCGGCCACTCATACACGAGCTGGCCGCAGAGGGTTACACGTCTCCGGTAGTCGACATGAGACTCTTGTGCAGCGGTCAACAAGATCATACGTTCTCTGCATAATGGACTATCTGTGAAAAGAGGCAATGGCAAGTTATGAAGAGAGAAAAAAGAACATGGCCTTCTTATTCAACTCAACTTTTTATGTTAAGCCGAGGCCTTCGAGCTCCCTCTCACCGGAGCCAATCGAGCTCTGACCATTGACAATTGCAAATTTCAGTAACCCTGACGTAGAGGCAAGAGGTCGGGTACTTGCATGTAACTCCCTGGGCCTGGACCCGTGAAAAGCGCACAACGACCCAGAGAGAGCCCTTGAAGTGACCCCTCGGTGGGGTTCCCTCCGAAGCTACTCCGATCGCCTGCTTTTTTTGTGTGTGAGTGTCGATAAGGTAGGTTCAGGCTTTTGAGTCACGCAGGGGAGAAAATTGCTTGACTTTCTCGATCGCTTCGTCTTTCTCTCTAACTATACTTTGCCTCTGCACCTCGTCCTTCATCATCGACTGTCGACTTTCAGCCTCGTGGCGTTTCCTGCTAAAGCTTCAATTCATCGCCTACTCCGTTCTTCTGAATACTAAGGTACTGCTTTCCCCCCCACCTTGCTCTTCACCAAAGCAAACCAAACCCCTCCAATTCCACAAGTTTCTATTCTTTGAGAGAACGCTATAGCTCATACTTCACAATGCCTTCAGTCGAAATGGCCCCGATTGCTGCCGATGATACCAGAGGTTAGTTATTACTGCTGTTGTTCGAGGTTGATCCTTTTGCCCTGCCGTTTACTTGATGTGGGTGGCTCCAGGAGATCCCATGATGCATGCGATAAACTTGCTTCACAACGGGTGCGCTCGACTGCATATGCTTGTACAAGCAGGCCTTGCTCTGTGCGGGCAATATGCTTTAGAGACTCATGTCTAGAAAGATTACGGAAAGATGACCTGGAATGCGCCGGCACCTTCGTACTATACTCCTTGCTGCGCGCTTCTCCCCATGACTTCGCTATATCATCATGTCTTGCTTGTGCGACACGCGAAAAGACCAATTGGCTAACCTCAACCGCCTCAGTCCTTGGACAGGATCCTCTGATCCCTCCCGCTCTTCTCACGTCCGAGATCCCCCTCACAGAGACCGCCACCGACACCGTTATCAAGGGTCGAAACGATGCTGCCGACATTGTCCTCGGCGACAGCGACCGACTTCTCGTTGTCGTCGGCCCCTGCTCCATCCACGACCCTGCCGCCGCCCACGAGTACGCCGCTAGGCTCAAGGCGCTCTCAGATAAGCTCTCTGATGATCTCTGTATCGTGATGCGCGCCTACCTCGAGAAGCCCCGAACCACAGTTGGCTGGAAGGGTCTGATCAACGACCCCGATATCGACAACTCCTTCAACATCAACAAGGGTCTCCGGGTTTCGCGAAAGCTGTTTGTTGACCTCACCAGCCAGGGCATGCCGATTGCCACCGAAATGCTCGACACGATCTCCCCTCAGTTCCTTGCCGACTGTATCTCTGTCGGCGCCATTGGTGCCCGAACCACCGAGTCCCAGCTTCACCGTGAGCTGGCTTCCGGTCTGTCTTTCCCCGTCGGCTTCAAGAATGGCACGGACGGTGGTCTCGGTGTTGCCATTGATGCTATTGGCGCTGCCGAGGCTAAGCACCACTTCATGGGTGTCACCAAGCAGGGTCTTGCTGCCATCACCCGCACCAAGGGTAACGAGCACTGCTTCGTCATTCTCCGTGGCGGAACTAAGGGCCCCAACTTTGATAAGGAGAACGTCCAGGCTGCCCGCAAGACCCTGAAGGATAAGAAGCAGAAGCTTGCCATCATGGTTGACTGCTCTCACGGTATGTACAGTTCAGTTCTACTCGAGAGATTGTCCCCTAACTTTATCAGGCAACTCGCAGAAGGACCACAAGAACCAGCCCAAGGTCGCCAAGGTTGTCGGCGACCAGCTTCGCGAGGGCGAAAAGGCCATCATCGGTGTCATGATCGAGTCCAACATTGGCGAGGGCAACCAGAAGGTCCCCGCCGAGGGCCCTGGTGCCCTGGAACGCGGCGTCAGCATCACTGATGCCTGCATCAGCTGGGAGGACACCGTCACTGTGCTCGAGGACCTTGCCGACGCAGTTCGCACTCGTCGTTCAATCAACGGCGCTTAGTTGTTTAAACTATATGGATCAAGATCTGAAGACTGGGAATTGGTGTTATCGTTAGCAAGTCCGTGCTAGGAAGAGTGCTTGCTTAGTTGCCATGGGCGGATATAGGGAGTTAATGACTTGGACTCACGTGGGAAACGTCGGGATGTGGAAAACGTCGGCGCATCTAGGTTGCGTTAAAATTGTCACGATGCTTTGGGTTTCTTCCGCCAGCCTTGAAACATATTCGTGTAATGCAATCGTGTAAATCGTAGGATTACCGAGACATCCCATCCAACTCCAAACTCCGTCTTAACCTTCCGGTCCGATAGAGCCAGCCCACGCCGCAGCCTCCCTGAACCATAATCAAACATTCTGTTCGTTGACCTCATCGAAAATTGCCTGGCATCGGCGCGTAGTTGGTGTTCTGCCTCCCCAGCCCCGACCCCTCGCGCCACGCGACAACCTTCTTGAACGCCGCCCAGCCCAGCAAGCCCACGGTGCCGACGATGAACCCCCACACGATGATCTTGTCCTTGTTGCTGTCGCGCTGAAAGCACAGGGTCGTCACATCCTCCTCGGTTGCGGTCTTGCAGAAGTCGATGCCCTGCCCGAGGCAAAAGGCCTTTGTACACTCGGAGCACGACTTTGACTTTGAACGCGGCTGCGGTGCTGAGCGAACCTCGTGGGAGGAAACATCTAGGAGGACATCGCGGCGCAGCTGGGAGCGGGACTCGTCTTTGGGGCCGAGGGGGATGATGGTGCTGTTCTTGAAACAGGTGCACTTGCAAAAGGTCGGCGCGGCTGGGATTTGTTAGCAATTGTAAGAGATCAGTACGAGCTGTACGCACAAGCTGCGGCTAGTGAGATGAAGGCTCCTACTAGGAGAATAAACATGTATATGCGTGCCATGGCGACAAGGTCCGAGTAATGGAGGTCACCTGTCGACTCATCAACTCATGAAGGTCGCACGTCAACCACTTGAGGCTATCGACAGAAGGGAATATGTGGACCAAGACCCCGGATCCACCTCAGCCTTGCCACCTCCCATTGGCTAATCCAACCGCATTGGAAAAAGTCCCCACTGAACTCGTACCTTTGCCCGTCGATTTCTTTTCGACCTCATCGTCGAAAAGCGATCACATCAACCCTCAATCCTCCTACAACAATGTCTCGAATACCGAGAGTGCGGGGTCTAGCCTCCCTGCAATCGGCCGTCACGCAATCAGCATCCGCCAACCGCGTCCCCTTTGTCGCCCGCGCCACCCTCTCAACATCTTCCCCCGTCCACGCCGGCAAGAAAACGGAATGGATCCGAGGCAAGCTCTGGCAGGGTGAAGCTCCCGGCCCTGAAGACCCATATACCCAGCGCATTGAGCCAGAGGATACTTCGAATCTGCCCGCGGAGGCCAAGGACTACCAGCCCCGAAAGATTCCCTATGCCCTTCGGCAGTCCCGTCTAGTGCTGCCTCCAACCCGCACCGAGGCCGTGACCGAGCAGGAGATACAGGCCATCGACCCTTCATACACACCTGCCACTACAATCGAGGGTCTAGAGGAGGTTGAGCCGCTCAAGACATGGTGGGAGCGACCGGGCCACTGGGGTGAGGAAAGCGAGTTCAAGGGCTTTGGCGGCGCAGACCGAGTGCAGGACAAGGCCGTGCTGGAGGTGTATCTGCGTCAAGCGGTCGTCGAGACCCTCGCGCTGCAGGAGACGGGTTCACTGGAGGGGCTGGTGGCCAAGAAGTGGCGCGCCACCGAGAGAAGCGAGCTAGACGAGACGCTTGCCGTCGACCTTCAGGTTCAGGATGGAAAGGCCACGCTCAAGGGCGACCTGTCGGCTATTACTGGACGATTGACGACTGAGGCAGAGGGGCCAGAACAGGTGGCCAAGATCTCCGTCGAGGAGGCTCGGGAGATTGTCAAGGCATGGGATGCCTCGTGGAAGAGTATCACTCTCAACGACCACCTCAAGTTTGCGGTACGTTTCTTGACCCCCTCTATGCCACTATGATACTAACTCCCCCCAGATCCGCAAGCGTCTCTACCAGCTCACCGGCCGCCTCATCCCCGACGTCAAGCTCGGCGCCGCCCGTACGGCACAGCACCTCCTCACCCTGACAGTTAACCCAATCAAGCGCGGCAAGAAGCTTGCCGAGGTTCTAGAGGCCCGGAGCGACCTCCCCTCGCTGCCCAACGTGGCGGTGCACAGCAAGAAGATCGGCCCCATCGACCGTGAGATCGCCGTGGGTCGCTGGAAGGTGATCGAGGAGGAGCTGCGGAAGCGTGACCTGCCCGTTACCGGCACGGCGGGCCTAGGGAAGAATATGGAGCGGGATTGGTTGACTGGCAAGGCTTGAGTACCGTTAGTGGTATTAGAAAAGATAGGGAACGGGAAGAGTGGTGTATGACCGTGTATACTTGTATATGTATAACAGACAAACAGAGAAACAATCAAAGATTCTTTTCTTTCAGTTCAAATCCTCTTGCTGTAGTCTAGGTGAGTCGGGCTTTGATGGTCTGGTGTATTTACGCGTGAGAACATGCCATATTACGAGGTGCTGCCGTTAGAGGCCTAAAACTTGGGAGCTTGGTTCATAGATTGAACGCGGGAAAAGATCCCGCCATGTCTGGTTACTTACTTGGCAGTAATGAGCCAGAGTTCTGAATTTTACTCACTTTCTCATGATAGGTGCTGATATGCCTATGTTACCCCGTGTACGCCCCCTGTAGTCTTGTGTTCTAATTTACAAATATTTGTTCTCGTTTAGCCACTGCTTGACATCCTCCCTGTCCCTCCGCAGCCAGTTCTGCTTGGCCTTGATGGCGTCAAGGCTCTGCGCGAGCTCCATCTCAAAGCCCTTGGTACCCTTTTCGGCAAAGAAGGCCTCGACGTCCGATACCTGCTCAGGCTGGGTGAAGGAGCTCGTTGAGATGGCCACAAGGTCGCCTAAAAGAGACATGCCAGGCGGCAGCCGCTTGGTGAGGACATCCCAGTTCTCCTTGACCCAAGCCCAAAGAGCCAAGATACCTTCTTTGTGCGCGCGGAGTGCACTAAGAGGCATGTAAAGGTCTTGGGTCTTTACCTGGTCACTGAGTGCGTACTTCAGGGTGCGTTGAATGAGCTCCGGGTTCTGGGCGAAACCAAGAGATCGGAGCGCCGTATTTCGCTCACTGCTCTGCTTGGCCGTTTCGTATTCCTTGACTACGGCGTTGTACTCAGCCTCGCCTCCATAAGCCAGGGCGACGGCAAAAACACTGCCTCGGAGGTTAGGCTGCAGAGCGTCTCGATCACCCTTGATGAACTTGTTGAACATATCGAAAGCGGCGGCTTTGGCAGCCTCGTCTTCCACTAGAGCGGCCTTGCCGAACATGAGACCCTTGAAGCGTTGAGTCATGTGATCGTCGGCGTCTGTAATATCCCAGCCGATCTCGTTGGTCTTCTTGCTCACGAGGTCTCTCTGGAAAGCCTTGAGAGCTTTGGTAACCTTTTCATCCTCAAAGACCCAGGCGTCTCGGAGAGAACCGACTCGAAGCGTGATCTCATCCCAAACGATAAACTCGTTCTCAGAGTCAAAGCCCTGGAGAAGAGACAACAGACCAGACGTCTTTTGGTACCCAGCAGCAGCGAGGGCACCAGCATCAGCAATCATACCGGCTCGGTCTTCAACACCCAAGAGGCCCGCCTTTGCGTTTTGTCCAAGCTTCTGGAGTCGAGATGTTGTGTACGAGGTACGGTAAATGCCGGAATGACCCGAGTTGACCTTGAAAAAGTCATAGTCTGACACCTTGAAATCGGCCTCTCTCGCGTTGAGCGCCAGGTCATCCTGAAGACCATCCTTCGTTCGAAGGTTGAGGAAGACAGGGTATAAAACCTCGTCCTCCTCCGGCTTAACGTCCGCTGTTCTGAGGAAACGGTTCTGCTTCACATGGATCGTGCCCTTAGATTCGTCTTCGGTAACTGCCACGACGGGGTAGCCAACCTTCTTGGTCCAGATATCTGCTACACGCTCCACATCCTTGCCACTGGCTTCGCTAAGCGCTGCCCAAAGGTCAGTGGTTTGGGTGTTGCCGTACGCATGCTTGTTCAAGTAGCGTCGGACACCCTCGAGAAAGACATCTTCGCCAAGGTACTTGGAAATCATACGCAAGACGCATGAACCCTTCTCGTAAGAGATGGCGTCAAAGATCTGGTTGACCTCATCTGCACGCTTGACGGGCACTTCGATGGGATGGGAGCTGCGTAATGAGTCAAGACCCAGAGCAGACCGCAGGTCGTCGATAACATAGCCATCCCAGATCCTCCACTCAGGGTAGAAGGCGTTTGAAGAGTACCATGACATCCATGTTGCGAAACCCTCCTTTAGCCATAGACCATCCCAGAAGTCCATGGTAACCAGGTTACCGAACCACTGATGAGCCAATTCGTGTTGTACGACCTCGGCCACGCGCTTCTTGGTCGTGGCACTGCTGGTCTTCTCATCCAAGAGAAGGTCAACCACCCGGTAGGTGATGAGACCCCAGTTTTCCATTGCTCCAGCGGCGAAGTCGGGAACTGCTACCATGTCCATCTTGGGAAGGGGATATTGGCTACCAAACTGCTTTTCGTAGAACTCGAGTGTCCGCGCACCAAGCTCGGCGGAGAAGACGGCATGGTCGATATTCTGGTCAGGGGTGCACCATACTCGGATGGGAACACGGAAGTTGTTGGTCTCGTAGTACTTGAGATCACCAATGACAAAGGCTAGGAGGTAGGTTGACATGATGGGGGTCTTGTTGTAAGTGATGGCCTTGCGCTTCTTGCCCGTAACCTTGGAGTCAACCTCCTTTTCCGAAGCAACATCCATGTTGCCCAAGCAAACCAAATCTTGATCGGCGATCAGGGTCACTGTAAATGTGGCTTTGAGAGCAGGCTCGTCGAGACAAGGGAACGCGCGACGGGCATCAGTGGCCTCCATCTGAGTTGTGGCGATGTACTTGGTGTTCCCGTGCTCGTCTTTGTATGAAGAGCGGTAGAACCCTGCCATATCATCGTTGAGTATACCGGTGAAGCGCAGCGTCAACTTTGCCTTTTGCCCCGCGGGAATCGTTTGGTCGAAGTTAACGGTGGTGGTCTGAGTATCTTTGTTGTAGTCGAGGGCTGGCGAGGAGGTGACGGTGGCACCATTGGCTTCCACAGTCGTCTCGTGAAGCTCGAGATCTACCGTGTTGAGGGCGATGGAGGTTGAGTCTTGGACCACGTCGAAATCGATGACAACGGTGCCCTCATACTTGAAGGTCTCAAAGTTGGGCTCGAGGGTAAGATCGTAGTGCAGCGGCTTGACGTTCTTGGGGAGGACTTCGCGGCCGCGGCTGACATCGTGGTTGGCACTGGCCACGTCGGAACCGTTGCGATACATGGCTCGGCGGTAAGAGCAGTATCGCTTCTGCTGACGAGGGCGGGAGGAAGAAGGGGTGAGACGAAGGGAGTCACGAAGAGATCGGGGGAGGCGGAAGAGGGAGACCGAGGCGGGAGCCAATGTAGAGCTGGAAGAGAGAAAGCGACGCGATTGAACGTGCCCGTGAAGTGGCGATGAAGAGGCAGAGAGTGTATGAGCTTGTCGGTAAGCTGTAGAGCTGATGCGGGGGAGGGGTCGTTCCGAATGGAAGGGACGGAGCATCGGCGGGCCGGCGTTGCAATATCCGACGAAGGAGACGGAGCTGGAAGTGCTTGCCAGTGAAAGGCTGGGCCATGTCGGTAGGCTTAGAGCCTCTCGAAGGCTCGAATATAGAAACTGCAGCTTCATATTCAGTTCTAGGCTGTATCAAGACTGATTATCATGGTTATTCATCCCCGCAATCGCATTAACGACGCGTGCTGCGGCGTGCTTTGAGGGAGTCAAGCTTGGCCCACTCTAACTTTACTCCCTAGACTCGATGACTTTCTCTTGTCAGAGAGCTTGGGCCATGTCATCGACTCGCACGAAACCTCGACCAAACCAAAGACGACACGACAAAGGGCGACTGGGTGATATTTCATTATACTCGATACGGCCTTTGTTATCTTAGTAGGTGGTTGTGTGGTATGTATCGGTTACCCATCATCTTATCATGGAACCGCTTCAAAATAGTCTTAACAGCGTTGCTATTTCCCCAGCGACCCATGCATGCTTGAATATGATTAACGTTAACGTTCCGGTGCGTTGCATTATCGGCGATAAACTCGAGCAGATCAACCCGATTATACCTGCAGAGCAAGTAGAGGAATGATGGCCCTGGATGAACCGAATCAAGTCGAGCCCCCCTTTCTAATATAAGACCCAAACAGTCTTGATACTCCTTGAATTCCCCACTCATGGAAAGGAAAGCATTTAGTGCAGATTCAGAATAGGGAGCGCCAGTTGCTTCTTCAATGTCGGCTCCTGCATCGAGCAACAACTTGACGCACCCGACATCTTTGGTTCTGACAAGTGCCGTGAATAGAGGGCTGGGGTTACACTCCGCGGTCGTATCAAATCTTTGGACATCAGCACCTCGAGCGATGAGTAGAGAAATCAATCTTCGGTGATCCTCGATAACCTCCTTAGCTTTATCCGGTAGCGCTTGATCAATACAATGTGCATAGAAGCAAAGATGGAGAATACCATAACCCAGCTCACCCTCAGTAGCTGAGGAGGCATCGGCGCCACGCTCAAGCAGCGCAATTGCAGCTTTGAAATGGCCCCAATGAATCAAGTAGTAGAGGGCGGACCCTTCCAGGAAAACCACATCGAGGGGCACCCCGTGATCAACGAGTTTGTGGACGACCCGAACGGCGAAATGAGAACTCCGACAACGGATGAGGTTGAAGAGGGGGGTGAATCCCCAGGAGTCTGTCTCGCTGGGATCAAAGTTATCTTGGGAAAGGAATATATCGACTGCGCTAAGGGATTGCTCCTCAATGGCGCAATAAAGGCCCGGTCTTCCTGCTGCCGAGTAATGTGCTCCTCGTTCGAGCAGAAGAAAGACCATGGACTCGGATTCGCCGCTGTGTCGTATCGCATAGTGAAGAGGATACTAAACGCCCAAACTACCATGGACATGGGTAGGGAACCAAGACCTGCAACCGCAGACGATACGAGTGGCATGATCTAAACGTGCGCCATTGTCCAAGAGCCAGATGACAATATCCCGGAAGCCTTTCATTATCGCGGTATGCAAGGGAGCTCCAATGCCGGTTGTATTGAGATCAGCGCCCTGGGCGAATGCGAGCTTCAACGTGTTCAACGAGTTATGCGCTGCAGCCCAGTTGACACAGACGTCCTCGGGCTTGTCGTAACGAACATTGTATTGGTAAAGCAGTGAGTTGAAGACTGGGTGACACTGGTGGTTGAGCTTGGCGAGAGCAGCAAGCCTTGATCGATCGCAATAACTTCCAATGATGGATAAAAGTTCTGTTGGTAGTGAACTTAGCGACATGCTGACTGTAGATGATTGTGTATAACGTAGACTTGACTTGGGGGTTCAATAGATAGAGAGAGGGGGACCTCGATACATAAAACGTTAGTATATCACCAACAACTATCTTTGGTCATTGCGACCGTCCTCTACACTGGGATATTACTGAATGATGGACTCGACATGAAACATCAGCCTGAAGGAACGAGCCCCGCCTTAAGGCTGTCATCTTTCAGATCCAATGAGCTGACGTCTACTCTTCCTCTTTAACGTACATATTCCTGCTATCCTTCCTCTACTCCCCCATCTCCAGAACAGCAACTGCCTTCAAAATACCATGGGCAGGGACGTTTACTGCGCTCTCTGTGGCGCGTTGGCCCGACACTTATTTTCGCCGGATGATCCTGATCTTGATGAGGGCAGAGGCCCTTATAACACCAACGTCGTGTCTCGCGAAGACTGCCAATGGTTGGGAGATGTTCGAGTTCTTGGGGAGAGAGCCCACTTGAAATCTCACGAAAGGCAAGTCATATGATTTACCATCTCTTTCACCCTGAAAAGATAGACTAATTGTATACTGTCAGAGCGTTTCTGACGTCCCGAGCCGCTGGCCAGGACTATGGCTTCTATCTTGCCATAGACGGCGAGACCTTCCCCGATGGAACTACCGCCATAGAGACGTCAGCACTACCTCAGTATATAACTACTTGGACGAAACTTTCTAACTCCTGAAATAAACAGCTACACTAGTCATTATGGAACAGCACTTGCTTTTCCAATCCATTCTGTCTGCTACGAGCAGCTATGCACAGCTCTGATGCCTGCGCAAGTCGATCTACAAGTTTTGCATGAAGTCTTCAAGAGTCTTTGCACCGGGGGGTATGTATCGTCGCTAAGACTGGATTACGGAGACGCTGTGGATTGTATGTCTCAGTTCTGGGTTACACAAGGGGGCACCGAGGACATGGTAACCTCTCCTTCGTCGGATCAAGTGCTCATTGAGTACTACCGCTCCTTGGCCAAGGAGTTCCCACAAGATCAAGAGAAAAGTCCCCTTATCAATCATCATATCGGTCCTAGTCTTGTTGAGGGACTTGATCCTTTTCACAAACTGAGTGCAGAACTCGTTCTGGAGATCATGGAACTACTGGATACGCTTAGTGTACGTCGGTGGAGGGCATCGTCGAGGACGGTGGCTCGGGTAGCTATTGGGAATCGCTTCTGGAGATCCAGGATTCACCACACCATGCCTTGGGTCTACGACTTCCCTCGAGACGACAAAATACCTAGCCAGAGCATCAATTGGTTGCCAGTCTACAGAAAACTTGATGCGGTTAGTAACCGATCAAAGAAAATCGCCCGCCAGGTGGAACAAATTAGACGTGAGAGAGCCGAGTCAAATGCTCCTCGAAGACCAGGAAGACAACCGCAAATAAATTTCGGAATTTGCGTGCGCGACTGGAGCGACATGAACCTCAAGCTTACGAACCGAAGAAGGATTTGGAGTGTCATTCATCAAGTCTTGGAACTGTACTCTCCGCGTAAAGCGATGAAGGACCTAGCAAAGCAGGGACAGCCGTCTACGCTCATTGAAGCTACGTAGACTGAGTGGAAACAGCCGTGTACATCGGTTGAATTGCAGCCTGCGTCTCGAAAATGGTACCATCACTACGTGCCATGTAGAAGTATCATTATACATACCAATCTGTGGTATACTCTTCATACATACCCAAGGCACCGAGGCATCGGTCGGCCCATCGTCCCTCTGCGTGTTAAAGAGTAGCAACTGGACCAAGGGACGCACATGGCGCTGATGATAATACGCAGTCAAGAATGAAGCGGACCTGATATCGAACCCACACTATATACAAGACACATACAATGTCAATGGAGCGCATCCGAAAGGCCTTGGGTTGACAGCGACAAGGCTTTGACGGGCATTCAATTTGTAGACTAACTACCAAAGGGGTCGAGAGCCAGCGATGGGGCCGATGCATGGCGGCATGCAGTGCTGAGATTGAGTTCTCGCCGAGCAAGGGAGCTGGAGTTGTGAGAATCAAGACCTTTCTGGGTAACCTTGAGTATGAGCTTTCGCAAGATGGCATCATGGTAGCTGCGATTCAAGCACAGGTTGAGACGGCGGTCGAGTAGGCCAAGAGTATATCTTTTGACTAGCCACAGGTGTATGAGTGATGCAAAGCAGTCGTAGCAATACAAAACTGACAATGAGCGAAACAATACACTGTGACTGTTCAAGACCCGAAGGTCTTTGCCCCAGACAACAATAAAACCTCAGATGCTTCAAAGACCCAGCAGAACGAGACCAATAGAGATAGCCGCGGGAGTTGCCTGGATAAAGAGGATGCGAGAATTGGCCGTGAGGCTGCCATAGATGCCAGCCACAGCCACGCAGCCGAGAAAGAAGAGCTGAAGCTGAGTCGCAAACTCGGGGTTGGGATGGGCGAGACCCCAGAAAAGACCCGCGGCGAGGAAGCCATTGTAGAGGCCCTGGTTGGCGGCAAGAGCCTTTGTCTTTTCGGCAAAGTCGGCGCTCAGCTTGAAGGCTTTACGGCCGCGGGGTGCGGTCCAGAGAAACATCTCGAGGACGAGGATGTAGACGTGCAAAAGGCCGACGAAGCCGGTGGCGGCGAGTCCGAAGATGCCCATTTTGAGATTGGGATTGTTGGAACCGAGAAATTGTGGTTATCTGAGAGGATAGCGTGGCTGCGTGAGATGAAGAATTCCACGGTGATGTGTCGTGCTGAGGTTGAGGTGTGAAACTTCGAGTTGAAGCTCACGATGTGCACCTGAGACCCGCGGATGAATAATGATGCGAGCAAAATACGAGCTACAACTAAGCCGTTTTTGAGACATGTCGACGGGAGAGTAGCCTTTCTTAAACACAATGTCCGAGCTTGAAAGATGCGACCGTACGAGGGCGGTCGCATCGCCGGATTTGGTCATGGTTCCCGTTAGAGTGAGGGTGAGATTATGCTACAGTAACGAGCCTGGCCACGATCGTGGGAGTTTACCGAAGTACATCCCTTGAGATCTGAACATTACCAACAACTAAATAAATCTGCTCTTCTTCTGTTTAGTAGGCAAATCGGAAATCCAGCCGCTTGTTGCCGTCCAACTCCCGGGCCTCCTTATCAGTCTGGTACTCGACCTTTTGTTCCGGCGTCATCTGATCCCACGCAGCCTCCTTCTTCTTGTTCAGGTGGATCATGTACTGACGCTGAACGAGAAAGACAACGACAGAAAGAGAGAGGATCGAGATGCACACTTTGTTTCCGGTCTTGTAATAAGGGGCATCCCATTTCCGATAGATTTGGCTTCCTATCACGCTTCCACTGTCTTTTGTTAGTCTCGATCACAAAAAAAAAAAAAAAAAAAAGGAAACCAAAGGCTTACATCTGGACGATGACATTGTACGTAGCTGCGGCGATCGCTCTCTTCTTGACGTCAAACGTGTTCTCGGAGATCCAGGAGCTGACCAGTGGATGGAAGTAAGGATATCCCGAAATCAGCGTGATGATGGAGAACCGACCCCATTCGCGGCCACCATCGGGGATCGCGAGCAGAGCGGTGAAAAGCGGAAGAGACCAGATCTCCCCAAAGAGGCAGTGAAAGGATCGCTCGTTGAAGTACTCGGAGCTGTACGCCAATCCCAGCATGGTGATGATCTGAAGGGCAGCCGAGGGCGCGGTGAGCAGGTTGCTGGCCAAGGTGCTGAAGTTGCCGACTCGCTTGAGCGTCAGGGTCAGGTACGCAGTCACCGGAGTCGCAGGGATATAGGCCACGAGGCCGATAAAGTACAATCCCCAGAGAGAGCGATCCGACCACGCAGCCTTGACGTCGGCGAGCGTGGCAGGCTCCTTGAGCGCGGTGAGGCCCTTGGCGGGATCATCGCGGAGGATGCGGTTGATCATGATGACCTCTTCCCTCTCGGTGTACCAAGAGTTGCGCCAGATCAGAGACTTGGTGCCGGTAGGAGAACTTGGTAGGTAGGCCATCGAAGCGAAACCGATGACGACGGTGAGGAGGCCTTCGAGGAGAAGAAGCCAGAACCAGCCGGGGTGGCCGCCGACACCTCGCATCTCCAAGAAGCCAGCAGCTAGCAGGGCGGAAATGACTCCTATTGGAGTTTGTAAGTACAAGCTTGAAACATGTTATATGCGTAATGTAGTCTGATGCTTACTTGCGATATTCAGCGTTGACCAGAATGCTGCGAGGCGGATGGAGAGTTCCTTTGATGTGTAGAAGTAGGTTGCCATGAGAATAACACCAGGAATGAAACCACCCTCGAAAAGGCCAATGAAGGCTCGCGAGATGTAGAAACCAGTTCTTCCAGTCATGAAAGCCTGGAAGGTTGCTGAACGCGACACCGTCAGTACAGAGACTCCGGATGTAAGAGAGCTTCCGCAAAACACAGCACTTACAGACCAGTCCCCAACAGACCATGAGCTAAGATTAGCAGTCAGCCATCATTGATCATAAGGGTGGGATGCGAATACATACGGTGGGCAAGACACGTTTGAATCCATATCTCTTGGTAAGAAACTGCACGGGAAACTCGGCAGTGAGGAAGCAGAGGAGCTGAATAGTCGTTCCCTGCACGAGGTCAGTAAGTCGGCCCAGCAAGACAATTCTCTCGACGCCCTTCTTCTCGTCACATACGTTGTTGTAGTCGTCAGTGGTCAAGCCGAGCTCGACCAAGAGGTCGTCTGCCAACGCATTGCTCAAGTTGCCGCGGTCGAGCTGAAGGCCAAAGAACTGCGTGCGTGTAAGTGGTGACGAGTATCCCCGGATCGGCCACACATACCATCAGGCACAACCAAGAGAGGAGGCGCAGATCCGTCTTTCGGACAGCCTTCTTCTCCTCCTCAGCCGTCCATGTAGCTGAAGGGTCCCATCGGTGACCACCTTCGTAAGTGTCGTGCGGCGGCAGCGCGGAATGAAGTTCCTGTCGTCCAACGCCGACCTGCGTTTTGGCAATATCCACCGACGAGCGCTCCGCTACGGCAGGGCTTGCTTCGATGTCTGCGCTGCCCATGTTGATCAGATAGTCGGTATCTAATCGAGATGCTCAAGTTGGCAGTGGTTTGAGAATTAAAAGTGGCTGCCGAGTAGAGCCTGCGGGCTCATGTCAAGATATATACTCCCGATAATGGCCTGGTAGTCGACCGAGAGAAGCTCCGCGGTGATGCAGCAGAATCCCGGTGAACGGGTGTGGCACAACCGCGCACGCCATGATGGAGATGAAGCCCAGTTTGGCATAACCGTCGTGGTTTGTGCGAGGTATAGTCCAGGGCCCTAGCACCTCTCTTCAAGCTGCCATTCAGGAGTAGGAGGTTCGCTTAGACTTTGCCTGCTCAAGGCCCTCGGAAGCGGCATAGACAGTCGAAATAGAGTGCTCACATTGGTTCTTCTTCCAAGTGATCGGCCCCGTTTGGTGACATTTCACCTGCTGCTTTGGGGGTGTGGAGATGGAGTCTCGTCTCCGAGATTTTCTCCGCTTGTCCAAGCTCTGCGCATGTCATATGTAGTCCCGATGTCGTCTTTGCTGGGAGTCGTGATTCGACGCGGCCTTGTGCATTTAACGGTCTGTGATGCCTAGTCTGATCAAAGTTATTGTGTCGGCCCTTGTATTACTGTAATTGCTACCGAGTGCACGTCTCGACTACGGAACATCGCCCCAGCTTCGATAGAGCCTCATCATCCAGATCCAACTACACGACCTTTTCAATTCCGCTCCTTGACAATTGTTTCAATCTAGTCTATTTAACAAATTTATTCCATCATGCCTTCAATCGCGCCCGCACAAGAACAAGGCGCCCTGGGCGACAATATCCTTGGTGGTCACCCGGAGAGCAGGCCCCGCATCTCGCAGCCATTGACTTACACCGGCTCACTCGATGATATCCAGCAATTCGACGTCACTCCTGCAATCGGTCGTGAATACACTGGACTTCAGATTCGTGATCTACTACAATGGGACGAAAGGCTCATTCGCGACCTTGCCGTCACAATCTCTCAGCGAGGAGTTGTCTTTCTCAAGAACCAGGATGTCACTCCTGTAGAGATGAAGGACTTTATGCTTCGGCTCACAGAAGTTGCTGGTTGCCCCGCTAGCTCTGGGCTTCACGTCCATCCTTTGACAGAAGAGGGCAGCGAGCTGGGAGATCAGATCAGCGTCATCTCCAGCGAGAAACAGAAGAAGGGCGGCGGCCTAACGCACCAGCTGAGTGATGTTAGTCGGTTCGCCAGCGCGGGTTGGCACAGTGATATGTCAGTAGTAGAGCCTGGAGAGCGTGAATACTGCTGATTGTATGGTAGTACTTTTGAGAAAGTTCCTTCGGACTACGCGATGCTCAAGATTCACACGCTACCTGCAACTGGAGGTGACACCGTGAGTAGCCCCTCTGCCGCTTTGATTCGAGATATGCTAAGTGCTGGCTTCCTTCTTAGCTTTGGGCATCTGGCTATGAGGTCTATGATCGGCTATCACCTCCCATGAAGACGTTCCTTGAAGGATTAACGGCTACACACGATGCTTCATTCTTCCACGACGAGGCAGCGCGCCTGGGCAACCCACTGCGTAAGGGCGTTCGAGGTTCTCCTCTGAACCACGGCGACAATCTTTCAGCGGTGCATCCACTCATCAGGACAAACCCCGTTACAGGATGGAAGTCGGTGTACGTCAACAAGGGATTTACAAAGCGCATCAACGGGCTCTCCAAGGATGAGAGCGACACGCTCCTCAGCTATCTCTTCAACCTACTTACGCAGAACCATGATGCCCAGGTGAGGTTCCGCTGGAGCAAGAATGACTGTGCGATTTGGGATAACAGGTCGACTATGCACTGCGCAACGTATGACTACGAGGCAGCTCGGGCTGGAGACCGGGTGTGCAGCCTGGGTGAGGCGCCTTACCTTGATGTTGATAGCAAGGGCCGGAGGGAGGCATTAGGCATTTGAGCATAAGATATATGATTCATAAATAAATCCAGGTAGTGCGAAGCCAAAAGATTGAGATGGGATAATACGACCTGACCTGGACTTGATATCTCTCTCTATCGTCGATTTACCATCACCACGCATCGCATCCAGTTCGCATACACTTTACATATCATATTATAACTCATTCGTGGACACGTCGAATACAATTGCAAACGGGATCTGTAGGTCCTCAGGTTTTAGATAGCTCTAGCTGAGTTGTACTGCCCGACCAGCCGTGTTCCGCTAACGTTAGATTCGGCATTTAACGTTAGCTAAACAGAGGACAGGGGCTTCAGTGGAGTTATAGCGACCCGTAAGATGGATCCTTCATCTGGGGTAAAATGGGCCTTGAAGGCGAGATCATCACCTGCAAGCACGTCATCCTTAAGAGAAGCCAACAGGCTGAGAAGTCGTCTCGAAAGGATTTCTCATTTGCTGCTCGACTTCCCCAGTTACAGACAATCCTCAGCGGTCTCCCATGTGGTTTGGTGAGTCTCCGGGAGTCATGTCTCCACAGCCGAACACTCCTCCGAGTCTGGCTCCGAATAGACCCCCGAAAACAACTCCGAACACTTCAGGACCACGCCCGAAGCTGGCGAGGCGGGCCTGCGACTCGTGCAAGGTGCGAAAGATTCGTTGTTCAGAGATACCCCCCTGTACCGGCTGTGAAGCCTCGGGGGTGGAATGCACCTTCAACCGCCTGCAATCTACGCGAGGTCCCCGTGGGCTCCGGCCAAGAACCCTTGACAAGATTGAGCGAAAGCGGCGAGGTGATCTCCCGAAGACTGCGGGTAAAGCAACAGAGCACAATGCCGAAAAGAGCAGGGTTCCAGCACAAGTAGATGAACTGGTCTGCTTAGCTGACATCCTCAACGTCTACTCGGAGAGGCTCTTCCCCATATGGCCCATCGTTGATGCCGCCGACTTGAGGAAGAAGATACAGGAGGACCCCGGCGAGAAGACGGCAGCTCGATCTCTTGCAAATGCCGTGGCCCTAGCTGCTATCGCTCAGCTGAAACTGGATTCTGCATGGCAACCTAGTGTCGAGGCAGCAGAAGCAAGTGGACTGAATGAGACCCTTGACCTTCTCGATGGCCTTCGTATCTCTTTCTTCCTACACATCTATCATGAAAATGCTTCTCCTGGAGGCACCAAATCTCTTGTGTACCTACGTGAAGCCATCACGCAAGCTCAAATCCTTCGCCTTGACCGCGAGTCGACGTATGCTTCGTTGTCCGAAGCAGATCAACATGTTTCGCGACGCATTCTGTGGTTGCTGTTTGTCACGGAGAGGTAGGTCTGGTAGTAACTGTTGGGTAGTCTATCTATTGACCATCATATCACAGAGGCGTCGCGCTTCTTCACAAGCTGCCCATAGTCTTGCAGCCAAACATCCTGTTTCCTTGGTTTGGCGGAGCAGACGACCAGGCCGAAGTCCTTCCAGCCTTCCTCAAGTTGGTCCATCTGTTCTGGGTGTTTGATCAGTCTGGCATCTTTGAGATCCTGCGGAATGCGGATACCGATCCAGATATACCCAACATGGCATCGGTCGCCCAAAGCTGCCTCGAGCTGCTCCAGCAGAAACTCCACGACTCGGTTGGTGACGATGATTGGGGCCCTATCAACGATGTTCAACGGGCCGACATGTTTGTCACTCGGCAGTGGATGCGGGCCGTCCTTTGGAGGGCAGCTTTGCGCTTTGGGATTATTATCCCGGCCATGAACCCGATCAATATCGCAAAGGACTTTCTCGGTTTGGTGTCTGAGCTGCCAAGGTCTGCTCTCGAGTCTCATGGGCCAACATTGGTAATATCTGGTTGCAGTGACATCTCATAAGCCCCAACTAACACGAGGTGCAGGAGTTCAAGACGTTTGAGATCGCGACAGCTGTTATCGATGCCATGGCCAGCAACCACATGGCAATGCCTATCGACCAGCCAGGGCCGATCCTGCACCGTTTACGAGACATATTATCTTCCTGCCGAGGAGGGAACCGGACTCTACTTTCGTTGCTTACCATCAAGATGGACGCCATCTCCGGGTCAGGTCTTCTACCGGAGCCTTCAAACGATGGCCCAGTCGTCTTTCATGGGAACACACAATCTCCATTTCAGGCAGTTGATCTCCTGACAGCGCAGACAAACATCGCTATGCCTACTTACCAATTCATGGAAGAGCAGGCAAGTCAGATATGCTGGCCGCCGCTGGACCTGGGGTATCTCGTTCGATCACCATCTCCGCTCACTCGCATGTTACTGGAGTCAATGCCCCGAGAAGTCGCTGAAAAGAACCAGACTGTACCAAGCTAGGGTTGTTTACTCGGTACCGTTGATCCTGATCTACCGTCTCTCAAATGCCGATTGCATCATATGGATAAGATCTTGCGCCATCGCACCCTGGTTCACTTCTCTCGGCGTGTGCCGACCGTGTCCCCCACACTTGGTGTTATCCTCCGAGAATTTCTCCGTCAAGTCGGCGTCGACTAGTTTAGTTAGGCGAGTGGGCTCTGATACCTTATGACCCTGGATCTCGATAGAACTGCTGGAAAGACCAGGCACTCTGTTCAGATTATTCTCTCTGTCGTCAACATCCTGCACAATGGCGTGGTCTGAACCCCGGAACACTGGTATGATATACCGCCGTCTTGGCCGGTCCGGACTTCACGTATCAATTCTCGGCTTGGGTTCATGGATGACCTATGGAGAGTATGCGCAAGACCAGGCCTTTGACTGCATGAAGAAGGCGTACGACCTAGGGATCAACTTCTTTGACACGGCTGAGAACTACACTGCCGGAGAATCTGAGATTGTTATGGGCAAGGCCATCAAGCACTTTGGATGGAAAAGGAGTGATTTAGTTATCAGCACAAGTGAGTAACTTGGCAGGATTGACTGGACCTTGTACTGACATTGATCGAGAAATCAACTGGGGCGCGGTCAATGGTGAGGTCCTCGTCAACAACCATGGCCTGTCGAGAAAACACATTATCGAAGGCCTGGAGGCGTCACTAGCCAGACTGCAGCTGAAATATGTCGATATCGTGTATGCGCATCGGCCAGACAGGCTGACCCCTATGGAGGAGACTGTGCGAGCCTTCAACTATGTCATCGACGCTGGTATGGCCTTCTACTGGGGAACTTCTGAATGGAGTGCCGATGAGATTGCCGAAGCTGTAGGTTTTGTATTCATTTACGTCAAGACCCAAAGCTCACGAGACATTATAGGTTGGTATCGCCCGCGACCTGCGGATGATTCCCCCAGTTGTCGAGCAACCCCAGTACAACATGCTCGTCCGAGACAAGGTCGAGGGCCAGTTCCAGCGCCTGTATGAGCGCAGCGGCCTAGGGCTCACCACCTTCAGCCCGATCAAGATGGGGCTGCTGTCCGGCAAGTACAACGACGTGGTCGATGGCGAGGCGCCCAAGGATTCGCGGTTCGGGGCGAGTAAAGACGGCTTCGCCGACTTTATGCGTGATCGCATGGGGAGCGATGACTGGAAAGAGGAGATCGAGCAAGTGCGGCAGCTGAAGCCCATTGCTGATAAGTTGGGTGTCAGCCAGAGCCAGCTCGCCATCGCGTGGTGCCTCAAGAACCCGAACGTGAGCAGTGTGATCACAGGAGCCAGTCGGCCGGAGCAGTTGGAGGAGAATGTGCAGGCACTCAAGGTTCTGGACAAGTTGACGCCTGGGATCCTTGAAGAAATTGATGTTATCACGAAGAACAAGGTCACTCTTGATCCTGCTAGGCAGAGTTAGATCAGGGGCTCGTCAGGCTCAGCATCTGGTCAGACTATCCCGGTATCATCATCCCACTGCTTCTAGGCTGCCAATGTTCCTGTAGATGGAGTAGCCATAGTCACCTGTAGAGACAGGATGGTGATACACTCCAAAGCGTATGATTCTTTGGCCGGTACAGACACGCAACAGCATCTAAATGAAGATATTCTAACTACTGTCTGATAACGAAAAGTGTATTACCTTTGGACGACCACGTTATTGAACTTTATAAGGGTAGAACCGGTTTTCAAAAACACCGGACCACTTCATTTTGATGCTGCCAGGTGTACTAATGATTCGGCTGGAGGAACACTTCTTGATCCTACTAGTAAATGCTTTATGTCGAGCGTTGAAGGCACAGATAACGCTTGGATTAACCAGATGGGCTCGAATCGGCATGGCTCTGAAAATGATATAGTCAATCAGGGTGGTAGCCTATAAACCCCCCAAAACAACAACTAAAAGAGTAGAAGCCACACAGTAGAATCCATAGACTATAGAGAATGAAAGAACCAAGGCAGCCTTATCCTCGCTCGCATTGGAGAATAATCTACGCCCTATACCATCACTAGAACGTGCAGCAGTTTAATGCGCCCAATAACCAAAGAAAAATCGGGTTCAGATGGTCCTATACTGTACTGGTAGTGTTGCTGATCAGGCATCTCCAGACTATAGTTGCGGAGATAAGAATGCCCCCTGTTACTCAGGACTTCGTCGCATTTACATGTCAAATCAATACTCCTAAGCACCACTTACACACCGGCGGTGGATTACAAAAAATCACTCACTAGATACAAAAGTGATTATCTAACTAACTGTAGTGGACTGACAGAAAGCATAGAGCTTGAGCTAGACTAGATAACTAATAACACCATGTCTCCTGGCTTGGGGCACGCACAGCCAACTGCCATCCCGGAGTATCAACGCCCGCAGTATAATTCAAAACCCAGTAGAAGGAACCATGTCTATGAGTAAGCATCGTGAACATCAGGCAGCGCTCGGTGTGGGCTTCGCATGCCGGTCTTCTTCGGGATTGCGAGGTTGCGCGATGTTATAGTCCATCAACTAAGTCCGACCAATAAGAAAAGCCTAAATACGAAATCAAGACAAGAACCGGCGTTATTCCTTCTCGCGCTTTCGGCACAAGCGAATTTATAATCGTAGTCATAACTCCGAGCTGCTGTACTCTGTTGTGGCCTCTATTAACCCTTTGTCGTATACAGCGAGCTCTGATTGGGTGACCTTGCCGCAAATGGGGCACTCAATTATTTAGGCAATCTTCAACTCGAAATCCGAGGACGCTTAACACCAAACTCCGGGTTGGTGATGCTGAATTATATGATATAATCTCCGAGATAATAAAGCGAACTGTATTGAGGAAATAATTGAGATATATAAAGGAAGTATCTTCTGGTTATTTGAGAAATCTATCTGCAGTAATCCTACAAATAATTCAATCTCCATTCTCCTCGAATCATCTATCTGCAGTATTATACCATAAAGTATTATACCATAACACTCTATCGACATAATGTCTCAGAAGTACGCCAAGGACCAGCCTGAGGGCTTCAACAACCACATCGAAAGAGTGGCCATCATTGGTGTAAGTCACTTGTCTCTCCCTCTCGATATCTGTCACTAACACCATACAGGCTGGTGGCTCTGTTGGCCAGTTTTTGGCCAAGGCACTACTCGGAACCGGAAAGCACCAAGTCACTGCCATCACTCGTATGGGCAGTACCAGCGAGATCCCCTCTGGTATCAAAGCTGTCACGGTTGACTACGAAGATGAGGAGTCTGTTGTTGCTGCCCTCAAAGGCCAGCAGTTTCTTGCCATTTCTCTTTCCGTGACCGCCGCTCCGGGCACCCAGGAAAAGATTATCAATGCAGCCGCAAAGGCTGGTGTTCCATGGGTCATGCCTAACTGCTTTGGCAGTGACTTCACGAATGCTTCCCTGGCCAAGGAGAACCTTACTGGTGATTCAGTTCTGTCTGGCATCAAGGCTGTCGAGGAAGCCGGCGTGTCGTCTTGGGTTGCCATGTGCTGCTCTTTCTGGTACGAGTTCTCCGTTGCACAAGGCCACCAGTGGTATGGCTTCGACTTCAGTAACAACCAGAGGAGAATCACCCTCTACGACGACGGCAAGACACGCATCAACACTTCGACCTGGTTGCAGTGCGGACGGGCTTTCGCATCCCTGTTGAGCCTCAAAGTGTTGCCAGAAGACGAGCACGATAAATCTCCGACCATCTCGCAGTGGCGGAACAAACCTCTGTACATTTCTAGCTTCCTGATTTCGCAGAGAGAGATGCTGGACAGCATCCAGCGTGTCACTGGTACAACGGACCAAGACTGGCAGATCGAGTACGAGGGCTCCAAGGCTCGCTGGCAGCGAGGAATGGATCTTCTTAGTAATGGCGATCGTTCGGGATGGGCCTTGGCTATGTATGCGAGAAGCTTTTATCCTAACGGTGACGGTAATTTTGAGGCAAAGTACGGTCTTGCTAATGACGTTCTCGGCCTTCCCAAGGAAGATCTGGATGAGGCGTCAAAGAGGGCTATTGGTATGGTCGAAGGCGGCTACAACTACTTCCTGAACAGGATCAACTAGGCAGTGATAGTTTCAATAAGGGGGAGGACTATGTCAGTGGCTAAGCGGGGAAAGAATATAGGATAACTAGATGCTTAAATGAGGAGTTATGCAACACAGCATGTTACCGACTTGCAGAGCCGCGGTATCACTTCATTATCAGAGGAACTATGCAATTGCGTTAGTGGTTGCGGACTCGACCAAAAGGTTATCCTTAAGGGCAAAATAATGGTTCCGCACGGGATCGAACCGCGGACCTTCTCGGTGTTAACGAGATGCCATAACCAACTAGACCACGCAACCTGTATTGTTGAAGATCTGCCGAGGATATGCAGCTCATTTGGTGTCGATTGCGGGTGAGGGGTGAGACGAAAAAAACAGAATGGGTGGTGGAGTGTGTGGTTCCAGCAGCCCCGTTGTGAAGTGGGAACCCACGATAGTTTCATACGAGGTGCAAAGGTTGAACAGGCAAAAATGTGATTCCGCCCGGGCTCGAACCGGGGACCTTCTCGGTGTTAACGAGATGCCATAACCAGCTAGACCACGGAACCTGAGGTGTTTGAGTCGTATGATCTCTTGCTTGGTGGCTGAAGTTTGCTAATCAACTATATATTCTTGACATTGGCACGTCAGGAGACTTTCATCCTTGCCTCTAACTCGAACTATGACATCTTTGTGCAAAGCTCCGAGTCTATTGAAAAGAGAATCGCTGTATTGATCGACCCTTCTTACATACAAGAGACTTGTAATTTTGACAAGGCTAAGGTTCAAGGCGCTGCCGCGATGGTGCGTTGTTTTCATAAACAAAGAGTACCCATAATTGTCGAAATAGTATAGGTAATAAGTTTCAACAAATAATCAGAATCAGGTGCTTGTATGGGGATTGCATGTTCCCGCAAAGGTTATAAAGGTTGCAGTAGGCATGCATATACACTGGCTATTGTATCCGCTCAAAAGTGTGACTTACGGTCATGGAGAATGATAAACGACCGTCCATCCTCGCTGCATCCGATGCACATATGGACTGACGGCATGTCGAAAGGGGGAGAATAAAAACAAGCTGTGACTTTTATCTGATTCAAGATAGCTTAACGTCATAATTCTCAAGTCCCTAACTGCAAGTTCTGCCTGATATCCTCGAGTCATTTCAGCCGGCCTTTACGAGAACATGTCACTATGTTTCCCATCAATACCCTAACGGCCTCGAACTTATCCCTGCGGCTTCATGCCTTGGCGATGCTTGGCGATGCGCCCTAGCGTAAATCCCAACAGAGCCTCATTGTTCAGGCCAGCCAAGTAACTACATCTCCATCCGGGTAAAGGAAAACACACAGCTCAGCGGATCTTACTAACGTTAGGTCTAGTCTCAGATCACGCCCTTCGGGTAGACAATACTGAGCCCCGCTAATTACAAGGCTGTCGGAATCCAGCCAAGTATACTCTTAACTTGTTCGGCCGATGGAAAACTACAAGAGACGAATCAAAGAGAAACTTTCATTTTTGAGTGCAGGTCGCCATATCCTCTTGATATCTGCCCATTTTGGCTCCATTGCAGATTTGTGATGAGTAATTAACTACGAGTTGATCTCATTTCAAGTTAGATATCGGACATGTCCTGGTGCCCAATATTTACCCACTTTCTTTGCCTTGGAACGAAGAACCTTTCGCCCCGATTATTGCGGATGATCGGGGAACACTTACAACTACGGGGTCGCGGGGACATACATCTCTGCTTGGGGTCAATTCCGGACCCAAAACGTAATAGAATCAGGGGTTTATCTCTAGTCGTTTGCAAAACCTCAATGCGTACGGATACGGGGTCAACTGGGGTTTCTCCTCGATCCACAAACCATGGGGGAGAGGGATCGTCAGCAGCAAAGACTTGCCACCAGACCCTCTTTAATACTCCCAAACAAGACGTTGCCGGTCGATGCCGGTCGTCGCGCACCGAGGACGGTATCAACCGCGTCTAGATAGCTCTGGATATCTCCGTGCTGATGCCGGTTTAGCCGGAACAAGCGGCCTTTCAACTCGAGCAGTCGGTTAAGTCGGATGCCGTGGGCGGGGCTCCATGGAACGGCACGGGCCAGGAACTGTCCAAAGAGCCGCAAAAGCGAGCAATAACCCACAGTCACCGTCTTCAGCTCGGAGCCGTGTCCCTGAGATGTTGTGTTTACGCGCAGGGCCAAGACTGGGGTTTAGTGGGGGAGTTCTCCTGCTCCGCACCAGTTGATAACAACGACAACTCTAGAGATGCGGATTGGCTTTCAGTCTAGACAGTTATCTGCTAACTGGCTCGCTGAGGCATTTTACCCCCATGGGGCAGGTTAGAGTTATTAATTTTGCTTATGTTTGCTGATGTTTTGACACTCATTTCTCCTTGAGGTTGTAGTGAAGCAGCCGCGTAACCGCTGCAGTTGGCTTATCAGTGCAATCTGACGGCAATCGTTCAAGTAACTGGTGATGTTTCGAATCGGGCATGATACTGGGCCCATAATGCTGGTCCATAACTGGAAAGCGAATATGGGAGTCGGATAGCATCATGTGAGCAGTCGGAGGGAGGGAATGTTGCTATACAATTCTCTGTGGAGGCAGAGAGGGCTTGAGGGAGTACCGAATTCACAAGAGCTAAGATTAAGCATAGGAATCATCAGAGTAGTCTAACCAAAAAACCATCTCGTTGGTGTTATGTTGATATGTATCGGAGTGAGGCCTTTGTGGTTACTGAACTTACGAATCATATGCTGCGTGAACATCATTGCTCTACAATATGTACTGAAGCCGCAGCCTTCCAGGGTCAAGATCAACAATTCTAGAACAAGATGCCCCGGCCCGGGGCACGTATCCACATCGTCATTTCTGACACATCAAAGGGGCGCCTCCGCCTCCGGGTTTTACGGGCGAAATGCGGAAAAGCTTGTTACGCAACCACATTAACCATTTGAAGACGATAGGTATTACGGTGCTTGCGCTGACTAGACTAACGTTAGTACTGTACGGAGTAGTATTGGCCAAGTAGTTCACTAACTAGGCTATTCCGACAATAGGAGTGATCCCCAGGCAACTGCTTCTGGCGATGACCCAATGTTAAATAAAGTACCTTGTCTCCCTTGAGCCAGGATTCCGCGAAACCCTTCTGACCTCACCACCTTGCTTGACATTCCCTACTACTAACTTAGTAGTATCAAGCCATCATGGAAGGCCAACAAACCCCACGGGACAAGAACGTCCAGTTCGACGACTCGGTCGCTCTGGAGCAGCTCGGCCACAAGCAGGAGCTGCAGCGCAACTTCTCCAAGGTCTCTCTGCTGGGCCTGGCCTTTGCCATCCTCAACACCTGGACAGCCTTGTCGGCCTCGATCAGCCTCGCCCTTCCCTCCGGCGGACCCAGCGCCGTGATTTGGGGCTTGATGGTTGCAGGTATCTGTAATTTGTGTCTTGCGGCTCCCTTGGCCGAGTTCTTGTCGGCCTACCCCACGGCGGGTGGCCAGTATCACTGGGCCGCCATTATTGCCTGGCCACGATGGTCAAGAGGCATCAGTTATGTTACGGGCTGGATCAACACAAGCGGATATGTCGTGTAAGACCCCGCTCGCTCAAAGAAAATTATTTGCTGGGTACTAACTGTCGCTAGACTGACTGCTACCGCGCCGCTTCTGGGTAGCTCGTTCGTGATGGATACTATCACTTTCATGCACCCGACCTATGAAGGCAAACCATGGCATCAGTTCCTTATCTACCTGGCTTTCACATTGATTGCACTCGTGATCAATGCGTTTGCTACACGTTTGCTACCTCTGATCAACAAGGCCGCCTTCCTGTGGAGTATGGCCGGTTTCGTCATCATCAGCATCACTGTTCTCGCCTGTGCCACTCCCAACTATCAAAGTGGTTCTTTCGTGTACGGAAATTTCATTAACGAAGTTGGCTGGCCGGATGGCGTGAGTTGGATGCTTGGTCTGCTTCAGGGCGCTTTTGCCCTTACTGGCTTCGACGCAGCTGCGCATATGATCGGTACGGTGCCCCAATTGGCGTTATTGCAAGCATTACTGACTAGACACAGAGGAAATCCCTAACGCTCGAAAGGAGGGACCCAAGATCATGATCTACTGTATTCTGATTGGAATGCTTAGTGGATTCATCTTTCTCTCGTGCTTGCTCTTTGTTATGAAGGACGTCCAGACTGTCATCGAGTCGCCAGCTGGCGCCCTCCTACAGATCTACTTCGATGCTACAAATAGCAAGGCTGGAAGCGTCTGCCTCATCGTATTCTCAATTGTCTGCATGGTTTTCACAGCAACTGCCATCATGACCACGAGCGCGCGTATGTCTTATGCCTTTGCCAGAGACAAGGGTTTGCCTTTTAGCAGCGTCCTCGCCAAGGTTCACCCGACCCTCGATGTGCCACTGAATGCTCTCCTCTGGACGACTGCCTGGGTTATCATCTTTGGCCTGATTCTCTTGGGAAGCTCCAGCGCCTTCAACGCCATCACGGCTGCTTCCGTAGTTGCGCTAGGTATGTTCCCGCTGCTACCAGGTTGATCTAACTAGTTAACTAACTTTCAAAAGGTGTCACATATGCTATTCCCCCATTCATCCATCTATGCCGCGGCGGTAACATGCTGCCTGAATCTAGGCCCTTCAAGCTTAGCACCCCGGTTAGATGGGTCTGCAGCTTGGTTGGCATTGCCTGGGCCATTCTGACGACAGTCCTCTTCGTGTTCCCTCCGGAGCTTCCCGTTACCCCATCAAACATGAACTACTGCATCGCAGCTTTCGGGATTATTCTTCTGATTGCTGTAGTTACTTGGATTTTCGATGGCAGAAAGCACTATAAAGGACCGCATGTGGAACTCAACATGGACGGTGCGTACTTGGAGGGAGCATCTGTGGCCGAGACCACTTGCACTTCGAATCCAGAAGATGTAAAGGCTCAATAAGTAGGGAGAAAATGTTTTGATAGAATGAAGTGGTCGATAATTCATAGGCATTTTAGTTGATAATCAAACAACGTACCTTAACGCCGACCATCGAGATTAAAAGTTCTATTGAAGTTCCTTTCGTTAATTACCTGCTGTTATGTTGCGATGCAAGAAATTAGTAGTTGGGTATTCTGTCTTCCGCAAGGGCATTGATCCATCTATGTTGGTTAATGCAGTGTCACCTTCTCAAATGCATGCTCTCTTACCTTGCCCAGTGCTCAGGATGAAATCCCTTAGACCTTGCTGAGCTAGTGACCGCGCCAGTACTGTTACCATGGCAAATCCTGGTACGTCTTTCACATATATTTCCATGGCCGCATTCGAAGAACTCGAGATTGAAACAACCGTTACACAGCAATGAGCTTCTTAGTCAACTAAAGCATGGAAGATGATGGCTGAATGAGCTTTGCAAGATCAACAAGTACCACGCCACCATATCCTTTCCTTAAGGCAAAACCCATCATTGAATGATGCGCGAAATGGGGTACTTCACCTCAACTTAAGGGGTGAATGATATAGTCCCGGACATAGGCTGACTACTTGGTCAGGAACTATGTACGATATTATCCACTTATCTAAAGGAACGACGCCATCTAAGCACTATAATACATAACTTCCGGATTCTCTCCTTTGACCCTCTCATCGGCATAAGAGAGCACCCAGTCTTTGAACTGACCAAGTTCGAAATCCGAAACCCACCCTTTCCGCTGAAGGGCGGAAACGGCATTGATAGTCCACGTCACGCAGCTTTGCTGCGGATGCGTATTCTTGACAGGTAAACCAACTGACTCAAAGAAGCTCTGGAGCTCAGCACTCGATATCGTATCTGGTATCTGTCCAATGACGACACACCCAAGGAACCTGTTACTGAGATCAGGGTCGAGATTTATTCTAGCATTGAACCACCAGTCCATGGTAGGATTATTCATTCGGAAAGTGACGGGGTCGATTGTGGATGCGTCGGTGGCTTCAAACGCATGGCAGATTCGTCCTTGACTTTCACTTCCCTCAGGCATGATGAGGATGCCCCAGTGGTAAGCCTCATAGCCAAAGATCCGCCGGGCGTATCCACGAGAAAACCGTTCACCGCGAAGGTATAAAGCTACAGTAACTAGTTGTACCATTGTGGGAAGCTAACCGGGCGTCTATCAGCAATATGGTGGCGTTTCGCGATTCCGATGCTTACCAGCTCAAACACGTATATACCCTGAAAGGAATACGCGGGAAACAGATAACCAAATAAGCATATATAAATGACAGCAGCTAGCAGGCTGCAGAGTTACGAATCGAGGCACCTCGGACCCTATAAGTACAAGGGGGGTGGGTTGTCTTCCTTATCAGGTAACGTTATTAGGAGCAAGGGCCCATGGCTGGAGCCAACAGCATGATGCTATAAGTTAATGAGAAGCTGTTTCATGACCAAATCCGCCAAATAGACCTACGTTCGTTGGCCGGCCTCTTTGCCAAGCGGTTGCCCCAAGCCGGCAAATCATTGTTTCGATGCCTAAAGACCTAATAATCGCGCGATCTGCAGATCACGTTGTGTAGTGAAACTGTAAGCGCCCGTACCAAGATGGAGCTAGAGATCCACTACGCCGGAGACAGGTTTCGTTCTGCAAGGGTCATACCCAATCAAGGAGTAACAAGAGCTCATTGAGAGGCATCACCTGCCAGATTGATTGTCTGGCGCAACGCCAAGTCTTTGACGTATGCGTCTTTTAGTTAATGTACCCTTGTTATTACCGGAAACATAGTTATAAGTTAGGACTTGGGAAATAGCCGCATATCAACACTCCAAGAGACGCACGGCGCTTAAGAGGTGTCGTTTTTGAAGTTAAGTTTAGCATCCTTGAGGAAATGACAACCTACTAACAGAAGAGAGCAGAACAGAACATAGTAATCAATCTCATGTAATGATGCTTCTATTATATTATATAACCCGCCATCTTCCTCTCAAGCCAGGGCCAAAGACCACAAGTCTGTCAGTTGGCGATCTGCTCTTTCATCCAACCAAGCTGCTGAGGGGTGCGATCCCGGCTGTTCGCAGCTCACTCCATTACGGGACGTGAAAGTCTCTGTGCCTGGCTCCGGCAGCCTCTCCCAGAGAGTCTGTTCCGCCGCGAGCTCCATCTCGTAGCAAGGGAAAGCGAGCCGGAGATATTCCTCCCACTTTTCGTCTCGAAAGAATGAGTAGTGCGCCTTGGTGAACTCCCAGTATTCCGGATACCATCCTGCAAACCCCCAATCGATGATGGCAGTGACGCGCCCATGCCTCACCATGATGTTTCTTGGGGCTAGGTCTGCGTGGGTAAAGTGAGTCTGGTAGCGAGCTGTGTGCACTTGGGCCACCTCCTGGCCAAGGAATGGTGCGACGTCTTCCATGCGCAAATGCCCTCGTGCCTGTGAATGGAACTCGCTATGGTTCATAGGACCAAAAAACCGAGCTCCGATCCGGCTATCAAAGG
Organism: Fusarium staphyleae; assembly: GCA_017140175.1. Classification (NCBI taxonomy): domain Eukaryota; kingdom Fungi; phylum Ascomycota; class Sordariomycetes; order Hypocreales; family Nectriaceae; genus Fusarium; species Fusarium staphyleae. The sequence continues at coordinate 51,857 of JADDON010000260.1, forward strand.
CAGGATTCTGGAGAGCTGATGAGACTAAATCCTGCTTTGGGGGTTGAAGCTCGCGAAGACAAGCCAGGTGCTGTTGGATGTCGGCAAAGATGGTATCTCTCTGGTCTGTCGATAGCCGGGACCAGGCCTTATCCAGGTTTTCACCCTTGATATAGGCCATCTCAATATAGATGAACCCCTTTTCCTTGTCTGTATGAACAGCGAAGAGTTTGGGTATCGGAATCGTTGTGTGCGAAGCGATGTATTGCATGGCCTCGATCTCCGGGGGATCGCATGGTCCCTTGATAACGCGATGCCAGCTTACTCTAAATGTACGGGGGCCAAGAGGACGGAAAAGCAGCTTTCCAAACCAAAGCCGCCATTGCAGTGGGAATAGGGTTCCGATGGATTGACCCATATATATAGAATGTGTAGAGTTGAGAATTAGACTGGGAAATAATGATAGTGCGGTTATCGGAGTGGAAGATATCAATATTTTGTTGACCGAATGTCGCGACATGCGGTGACCTGATTGGTCAAAGCGTATCTCCTTTTATGGAGTGTTCAGTCTTGGCTTAAACACCACTTCTCTACACAGAGATAGGTTATACTAGGGTGATTCCTAGATAGTTTTAGAATTAACTTATATACTTTACCTGCTTTACCTGCTTTATTATTAAAGCCTTAGAGCTTTACAGTTATATACTTTATAGAAATTGCTTTTAAGAGTATAACTTAGCTATATAGTTATAATAGTAGCTGGGAGATATACATAGGAGGTTCTCAATAGCCCCAGGACTATCCTAGGTAAACATAGCTACAGTAGGATACCGTATAAAAAAAAGGAGACCAAGCACAAAAGATGTTCTCCGATGGAGGGAATCGAACCCTCCGCGCCGCGGACTTGTTTAAGGACAATGAAAACGCGGTATGTTACCGATACACCACACCGGATGAGTTTCTATATTTAGATGATCGTCAGTGCATCTAACCAACCTCATGAGGTATATGGAGTAGTGAGAAGCTCGATATGAGTCAGCCGAGTTATGTGTATCTCTTGACAAACGATGGGCGAACACAAAATTATGAACACCACAACGTAGCCTGTCAGTTGGGTGGCCGTTGCGAGAGAATGTGGGTAGATACTGCAATGAGCATTATACACGAGTCCTCACCTCTATAAGCATCGAAATCTGACTTAATTACTTATACACGAGAACCTCGTCCTACCACTAACAAGTCGCTGTACAAATTTGAAAAGTTCAGCATCCTTAGACCAAAACGCCCCGGAGGCCATCCAAGTTGCTCAGCGTTGTCATATTCAGCCATCATTAACCTAGTTAGTCTAGAGTAAGGAGAGTGGGCTGCTATTACTTGACTACGATACACTGACCACCTGATGAACGATGCAATTTTTGACCCTGCTTGTTTGGCTTATATATGGATCTTATTATTGCACACTTCTCCCATTATAAGTAAGGACCCAAACAATAGTTAGTGAGAAGTTTCTCAATATCGAAGAAGAGGATAGTACCAGTTTAGACCGTGGCAGTGTAGTCGTGATATGCAAATAGTGAAACAATCAAGGGTGTTGGCCGATATAACTCATCAGGTTTATATATTTTCTCTTTTAGCCATGTATTGCTCTTTTAGCCATGTATTGCTCTTTTAGCCATGTATTGGTCTGATTATGGAGGCCAAGACTTATATGGATTGGTTAGTCTATTCGGTAGTACTGGAATTTCATGCTATAGTTATGTATGCCAGAACCAACAATACTGCTCCTTGTCATAGATCATTGAGATTGCATCAAGATCTGTAAGAAGGTCCGCACCGGATTTGCCGTTTCGTGTGATCATTCTCCGTGGCGCTCTGCAGAGACAGAGGCCAAGTATCTACGCAGCTTGAAAGGGCACATAGTCTACCACCGAACTTGGGAACCCCTGGTTTGAAACTGGAGCATTCTCATAGACTTCATGACCCCTCTTATCATCGAGTTTGAAGAATAACTCCAAGGATAGAAACAGGGATATCAGGTCAAATAGTAACGACGGTAACGTCATAATAATATACCTACTAGTTAGCTTATATGTAGCAGAGATAAACATTTGTAATCTTCAGCCTGCAAGATGCGTAGAATTCCTACTATTTTCTCAACACTTAGTATTTCGCTTCACCACTTCACGATTGTAGTTTTGTATTTTCGCTTTTCAAAACACAGCCCTACCAACTTAGGGCTTCTTAGAGGTATGGCCAGGGGGATGAATGGTCGACCCCCCAAGATAGTGGGTGAAGTAGCTGCGTGTTGTATGTATACGTAAACTCGGAACCAGCAGAACACTTCGTCCATGAGTTGAGTCTCCAAAGCGTTTCCTTCCCTTCGATATCAGTTTCAAGGGCCGCAATCCGAGATATTGGCAAGCTCTCGGCAACATTGTATGGTTGGGGTTGGTATGGCGCATACCCGCGCAGGAGTTACGAATCTCTTGGAGCGCAATCACCGCGACCGGCCCGGTTGAGGATGGATGAGCGGTGTGGTAGCGGGTATACCTTCATTGAGCCTCGAGGTGTCTATATCGGGACACCAGGCCGGACATATTAGATGATGCGGGCAGTTTGGTGTGGATGCAGACGAAATGGGCATAAGTGATGGACTTGAAGGTGCAGCACTTCAACGGCAAAGACTACATTAAGTTCTGGCAGGGAACATATAATAGAGAGCCTTTGGTGAATGATACTACTTAATGGGTGCAGAGCGCGTCCGATCCAGGGAGCAGTGTCTTTGGCGATGACGGATCTGTTTGCAAGACTACGTTCGAGACCAAGATTGCGATTCCCGAAGAAGAGTTCATCCACGTGGAAGCAGTTGACAAGAACGGTAACATTCTTGCGCGTTCTGAAGCCGTGTTCAAGCATAAGTATACTGTCGCTGAGTTGCTGGACGCACCGTTAAGAGGGACAATGATGGAGCCTTTTCACATCTTTCTGCGTAATTTGTTCGGCGCAGTGATGGCTTCATCGATCGCATACTGCTTCCAGTATACTCTGCGAGGCGGGTACCGGGTGTCACCAATGCGTGAATGAAGTCTGAAAGATCAACAGCGTTGACGGATACTTATTTGGTTCGGCTCGTGATACGGTTGGGTCTATCCCAGCGACTTGTTAGGGGGGACGAAATCCCAACCTGCGACAAGTGAGCATGGTCGATTGTGGCATCAGAAAGCCTTTCTGGAATGACTGTGATTGATAGGTTGATAGGGTTAAACCATGTCATAAGCTGTTCGCTTTCGAACAGATGGGATTCTCAACAAATGTAGATACAACGAGAAGTGTAGATATCATCAATCATAATAACATATATACCCATTCCCTCTGGTCAAAAATGTACAGCCGCCTTCTAGCACCTCTCTGTCCCATAACGTGATTTCATTCCTTAATAAATAATGCCGTAATGCCGGGCTAGCAAAAGCCATTTCCGTAACTCCTAACCAGTACTCCTAATCACGGTTCTGGATAATCGAACCGATGTGTGTGATTTGATGTTTTGCCGAGGGGAAAGAGCAGAGAGTCGTCGTGTAACTGCCTTTCGTCGCTTATACCTCGTCATCTCAAGTTGAAGACGCTCCCTTATACATAATATCGTGTACCTCGGCCGCGGTCGGAATCGCTGTAGTAGTGGCTAGGCGATGAACCACGATGACTTCGCGACCGAGAATTTCGAATCACCACCGGAGGCGGAACCGAGACACTGGAGCGGCGTCTCCTGCTTCGGGATCGGTGACGGTGTCGATCGCGAGGCTTCTCGGTATGATGGTACCACTTCTCGCGCTCCTGCGGCGGTGCGCCGAGGTTGAAGCATGAACGGATGATCCAGAGAATAAGAAGAGTTCCAAAGACAGAGCCAATGACGATACCGGCGATGGCGCCTCCACTCAGATTCATGCCACCACCACCTCCGCCATCGGAGACGACAGTCACTGTAGCTGTCGGGGCATCTTGTCGGGCCACCAGTGTCGGTGGAGAGAGGGTTGGTGAAGCGAGAGCTCGAGCGAAGATCTGAGCCAAGCCCAGATCTAGCGGGGATGCAAGCGGCGCCATGTCTGCGGCAGTTGAACCACGGTAGGGAGAGAAGAAAGTGAAAGAAGGAATATAGACAACGTGGGCGCAAGGGAGAGGGCTGCGTAGGGTGACAGGATGCGCGCGATATAACTTAAACCATGGGGATGGATGACAAACTCTTCTTTGGGAGGCTGGTAGCATTTCCTGAACGTCATGACGCCGTCAGTTTCTTCAAAGAAGCCATCATCGCGATTGAATCCTTTTGCCAAGTGTTCCCCGCTCTTGAATCACCTTGTCCCAGCAGATTAAGCACTTTGGTGGGCTCGGCTGCATCGCTAGTCCTCGATGATCCTTGGTGTAAAGAGACGTGAGCTGCATGTGGCTGCAACCCCACGAGTCGCCATCAGGTTAGTTATGTTAGTTAATGCAGCAATCATCATGGCCTGTTTGTTTCGAGGCGTTGATTTCGATGACGTCGCCGTCTTTGATGGCTGGTGTTTTCACTTCTAGTTAGTCAATCGGCCATGCCCCTGCGGCTAGTCAAGACCGAATTCAAGGAACTGTGAGACAGCCTTCACGAGCCAAGACTTATCATTCGCCAGCCGAGGCCTTTTGACACTAGCTCAAACGGCAGTGCCTGGAATTGACAGGGAAACTTAGGAGTTTTTGCTGCGCGACAGGTCTTCAATTGGCCCATGAATGTCTCAGCCTCCCGGTTTAAGACCATCTGTCAGAAAAGCACTCTAGTTTATTTCACACGCGGAAATAGGACCGACATATTGGGGGCTGGTGAACTAGTTCCAACTTCCTCCGGCGGTTCCGGAACCCTCGGGCGCTTATCCGTACCTTCTGGGTGGGGGTTTACAATGAAGCTATCGACAGAATCTCTCCGCCAAGTCCCACTTCACCAGCCCCCTCTTCACCAGTTTCACGGGTCTACGAGTTCGTGCGCGAACTTGTTCTGTTCCTTTTTGCTAACCTTTTTGAGTAAAAACTTGATGCTGTGGAACCGGAAGCCACTTGGCTGCCATGAAACTTCCTGAAACCTAACTAGCTAGTCTATATCAGCTACTCAACGAAGCATCTAGTACTAGGTAGTTATAGTAGCAGCCTTGTCACGAGATAGCCAGCCAGAAGTGAATGCCAGAGTGAGACAAGATTGTTCTACATTAGCATGTAGCATCAGTGGCTACAGAACCTTGCTAACCATCCCTTAAGCTAATCACATTAACTTGTCATATTGTTGATATTGAATTGTATTACCGCTATAAGGCAGTGTATCAAGCAAGCCTTGAGCTACATAACAGCAACAGAAGCCAGTGAACTGGTCGCCTACCAAACCTTTCATCGACATCTCTCTTGGTTCCAAAGCGTCACGAAAGCTTTAGGTGCTCAAAGTCTGGAAGTGAAACTGGAGGGAGAGATATGGTACAACTTTGGCAACCACAGATCTTAGCACTAACAATTTCAAGGTTATCAAGCAGATACCCCAGACGACATTCAGATTAAACATTGAAATTGTATCACCCAAGCTTTGTTTTCCTGGCGTGGAAATCAAGAAGGTGAAACACCTCTACCTGTACATTTCTAAAGTCATGGTGTAAAGCCGAAGGATCCATGATGTCTATCAGAGATTATCTCACTTACTAATATATAAGTTCCTGGTTACACAAGCATTTTCCTTTTCTGTGCCTGCCTACTGATTATGAGACGTCGCCAAGCTCTCATATGACGACAGAGTCATCAGGATTATCGAGTGCAGTAAAAGGATTACATATGAACATGTCACTGTACACAAATTCTCTGATGCCATCCATATACATTCAATGCTTCATTCAATTAGAGTACGCGCACTAACAAGCTGTTTCACTTCTTAAACGCCTCATCAGCCGAACTGTCACGGATATTAAGCCCCTTCTCCTGTTCGCCGGCACCGACTGGATCTGAACTATACTCCTCCGCGCCCACGTCGACAATAATCGGGCCTTTGAAGTGCTTCCGCGCGTAAGCAAAGTACCAACCACCGCTGATGGCCGCGAACCCTGCAAACACGACGCTGGCATAGTTCATCGACGTGGCTGTCACGGGTAAGGAAACTGGCATGCAGAATATGACCACAGCGAGGCAGATCCAGACGATGCTGATGCCGTTGAGAAGGTAGCCGAACTTTCCAAGGGAGAATGGAGAGCTTCGTACGGCCTTTCGCCCTCTAACCAAACTGACCAGAATCGGCACACAGTATGAAGTTGAAAGGCATATTGTTGCGACGCCGGTAAACGAATTGAACGCAGCAGATGAGCCAAAGTAAATACATCCGAGGACGCAGTCGACAGCTGTGGAGAGAATGATAGCCCAAAGAGGAACTTCAAGCTTCTCGTTCACTTTCCTAAAAAGCTTGCCTCCTGGGATTGCATCGTCCCTAGCAAAAGCCCATGTGCAGCGAGAGGCAGCGGTAAGGGCACCGACGCCTGCGAAGAACAAGATACCGAGGATCAAGAAGAGGAGACCGAAACCTCCTGCCGAGGAACCAGTCACGGTCTTGAACAAGAGTCCGATCGGCTGGCTGCTGTCGAGGAGAATGCTGATATCCGGAAGTACAAAGAGAATCGGAATCAGGTAGATGACTCCGGTCAGGCCGGCTGCTGCAACGCTCAGAACCATAGCCTTGGGCACTTCTCGTTCAGGGTGTTGGACTTCTTCGCACATAGCAGCAACCATTCCGTATCCAGTGAGCGTATAAGCAGCTAGTCTGATGTTAGCATACAACATTCTGACCCCTTGAGAGCGCCGGCTTACCTTGGAGCAGACCAACGAAGAAAGACCAGGGGCCAGGCCATCCACTGGCTGAAGCGTCATAGTGAGTAAATACGAAATCAGCAGATCTCTTCGTATCGGCCATGGTCAGCAGCGTAACAAGGATAATGAGAACGCTAGCTCCAGTCCAGTAGATACAGATCTTGTTGATGAGGTCAAGGTATCGAGATCCAAAAACGTTGACGAGTGCGCAAACTAGCATAACTGCCCAGAAGCAGAGAACAGTCTGCCACTGATTCGGGACAAAGTCTTCGTCGAAAATAGTAATCGCACTTAGGATTAGTTGGGCGCCTGAAAAGTTGATAGAGAGCGTGACGGTCCAGTTGCCCACCAAGGTCATCCACCCGTCGATAAAGCTGACCACAGGTGCATATTTTGGTGTACAGAGGATAGCAGACCAGTAGTAAACACCGCCAGCAGTAGGGTAGACGGCACATATCTCGGCCAGAGATGCTGCAATGCTGAGAGATATCAAAGAGACCAGGACCCAGCCCCAAATGATAGTGACCGCCTGCCCGTTGACGAGGGTGATATAGAGGGTGGTTGAGAGGCCGAACGGCACCGCCATGATTGCGAAGGACATGCCGAGGATACTCATCATGCTAAGAGTTTTAGGAAGTTCGTTGGCGTACCCCATCTGGGTAGCGGGAGCGGAACTCGACCCCATGATGGTTGTGGATGGTGTTGAACTCGGTAGAGGTGTGAATCGAAAATAGGGGTTGGCTTCAAAAAGAGGTGCGCATGCAGTCGTCGGCAGCGACTATTTTCAGTCAACAGGAAGCCTTGTGTGAGGTGAGTTTATCCATCCACCGCATGAGGAAGAGCAGAAGACAGAGAAGAAGAGTAAGAACAGAATAAATAATGTGAGAGATTAAAGGTAATTAAGACAATCGAATCCAAGATGGTATCCGAGCTTCCTCAATGACGATAGCGCCTAACATCGAAGCAAGGAACCACGGGGCTAAAACGTGGTGGCACACATGGGTCTGGGGGAGAAAACGCGGGGGAACATGGATCAATGGAGAACCAAGACTTGATAGAACGATAGGAAGAGTTTGAGAATGGAGAACCACTCCTAGTCCAACTCTAGGCCACGGCCAATTGCAACCATTGCCGCGCTGATAGAGTTATCAAGCGCGGTCCGCGTTGCCGGGCATACGAGGCGAACCCCGTAGCTATCATGAAGCATCTTTCAAACCCCAGCTGATAACCAGGCTTCAAGATACGCACTGACGCTTTCTCGTCTCTCCACGATAACGAATTACCGGGATGAGAGCTTATTGCTTGACCCGCTTTGCAATGTGATTGTGCCCCCAGGCTAGAGTGTCGTTAGTAGCAATGACCATTGAGTCGGGCCGCGGCTCCACATGTGGGAGGATCATTATTGATGATAGGGGTTAAGTTAGGTGACAATCAAAACTGTCAAGGTATGATAAAGGGAGATAAACATCTGGTGTGAGAGGAACGGAGTAATTTGAATAGGTAATCGAGGAGAATATGTAAGGTAGGGGAGGAGTATAAAGGGGAACATTGCCTACTTATCATCAATGAACCAAATCAACCGAAGCCAAGTGGTTTGACTCTAAAGTTGCTGCTATTATCTGTAGACAAGGTAGTACGCTTGCCACCAGGGTGTGAGGCTTTACTTCTCAAGTAGACCCTAGATTTTGCAGCAATACAGTTCTCGTAGTTTTGGCCAAGCCAGCAGCATCTTCTCACCCCGGAGGAACAGGCGCCTCAGTCAAGATCAAACTGTCATTTTAAAATCGAAACATAGTAAATTGCAGTGTAATTTCAAGCTTTTTTTTCGTGTCTCTAACTGAAGTAGCTTTCATTTGCTGTAAGGTATGATCAAATTCCAAAAAGGTTTCAAGATAAACCAGCTAACATAAACCGTCGTTTTTATAACCATTTTTTCCTAACTCGAGTCGCCAGACCAAAGAAAAACCATGCTTTATATCTTTTATCAGACGCAATACTGCTCCTGCCACTTCATAAGCATCTCAACAGAGATGTCGTTACCTCCGCAGACACAGAGAACGACTGTGGCATCAGGACCTAGATCCCGGCCGATGATCTGCTCCAGGAGCTGATCCTCGCATAGCCGGATCGCGATACCTGCTGTCAGCTCAACCATCAACCGCTCGTGACGAGCCAGCGTCAAGCAGCCCTTGGCTGCTTCGCTGTCGGGGAGCACTGCGTTGACCACCTGCGGTCTTTGAGCGTACTCGAATGTCTTTTCTGAAACAGTGGCGACACCGAGACTCCTTGCCTGCGAGGTGATCTTGTCCATGGTCACGACTCTCTTGGCTTGGAGAGATCGAGAAAGAGAGTCTGCACCCTCTGTCTCCATGGCGACGACGGTGACGTCTTCTGTCCAGCCCAGGTGGTCGAGTGCCTGACAGATGCCGTTCATAAGACCTCCGCCACCGACACTGCAAACGACAGCATCGGGCTTCTCCCCGTTCATCTGTGCTGCAATCTCGTGCATCACAGTTGAGTTGCCTTCCCAGACATCGGGGTGGTCGAAAGGGGGCACGTATACAGCTTCGGGGTCGGATGAGAGCACGACTGTCTTGAGGTACTTGTCGGCATCCATAACGCTGAGGCCATGCTGAATGACTTCGGTAGCACCCTCAGCATGCAGTCTAGCTATCAGGGCCGGGCTGGTTGTGGTTGGGACGACAACTGAGGCCTCGTAGCCCAGAGATCGAGCAGCAACGACACATGCAATGCCGGCATTGCCTCCGGAAGAGGCGTAGAAATGTGGCTGTCTACCGACGGCTTCGTTCTCGCGGATGCGGTGGAGGAGATAGTTGCCGATGCCCCTGGACTTGAAGGAACCGGAGGGCTGCAAGTTATCGAGCTTTAAGAGAACTCTGCTTCTACGATTTAGAAACCCGGTCTTTAAAGAGCTTGTTCATAGGAGTGGATGACAAAAGGAAACTCTTCGAGTTGCAGAGTCCATCACAACAAGGTCAAGGACTTAAGCGTAGGGGAGAAGAACACTATGCCACGTACCATCCCGCAGTCTTGGACAGGTGAGGAGATCTGATAAGGGGGGTAGTAAGCCAGGGTTGACGGCGGTCGATAGTCATCTTGTAAGGTTGGAAGGATGCAGTTGCAGTTAAGACAGCAGCCAAGTAGATAGTGCAGAGGTGTGTATAGGGATGGTTCAGCTTTGAGCCAACAAGCAAGACAGAGTGGTGAATAGCCGGTCAATTATACTACTTCTCACAACACTACAATGGGGGTTCAGTGGGATGTACATGCTCTCAAGGTTGCGGCCCAGGCCCGATGAGTTTTGATTGATAACATATAACCCTGGAATCCCGCAATGATGCAGCTCTAATGCAGCCCCGCGTGTTGCACGTATCAACAAGGTGTCATGACGAAAAGCGTAGCCATCTCTTTGCACAGGGAGCACAACCATATTAGCTGTAAGTAGAAACCAGGCTGCCAGGTGCAGTCTTCATTATGTCACGGGCCGGTTAGTCAAGTCCGAATGCCGGCATGTGCTCCGGGAACGGCCCCGAAGGTCTCGGCACTTGGCTCGAGCACGGACAAGGGATAGGCGGGGAGAGGGACAGCCATCACAGGGCCTTGATCCCCTGGCGATAACGCTCCGGCTGCATGATAAGGTCGCCTCTCTCAGGCTTGACTCAGTGACGCTAGGGCTGACTCGGTGAAAGGCCGACGAGGAATTTCCGCGTGGGACTTCACCGAGTCAACAAAGAATTCCCGCCTCAGATTTCACCGAGTCACAGAGGAGTCGACCAGAGAGTCTAGTGTCGATCCCTCACCAAATCGAACCTGGTCTTTCTGGAACAAACTTGAGTCGATGGCTCTGGGCCCTGAGCAAGTCCCTCCAAGTACCTCCAAGTACCCCCCCTCGGCCCCTGCTTCCCATCTGCCCATCCTTAGCCGCAGGGCCCTCGGACGATGAGCGCCGACGCCACTTCCTTCAAGTAAACCCTTTAAATTTGTTCATGACGCTTTCTTTGTGAATACTTCATACAGCTTCAGGGGATCTTTTCCTTCTATTCACCCACTTCTTCAATCGGCCTCGAGAGGTTCACGGCATTCTCATCATGATGTCCGCTTCTCGTCTTGGACAGCGGCTCTGCCGTCAGTCCCGCCGTACCTCGGCCGCCCTCCAGCCCCGGCTCACTCAGACCGTCCGCCTGGCGAGGCCATTCTCAGTGAATGCGCCTCTCGCGCAGGCTTCAAGCGGCAAGGCCCGTCGCTTCATTGACTCCCAGAGCAGCGCACAGCTCGTCGAGCATGAGCTCTTCTCTCGGAGGCACATTGGCAGCGAGTCCAAGGAGCAGCAGGAGATGCTCAAGGTCCTCGACCCGCCCGTGAGCTCCATGGACGAGTTCCTTAGCCAGACCATCCCTCCGCAGGTCCGGAGGAAAGAGAAGGGCCTCAACCTCGTGGAGCAATGGGAAGAGTCGGGCGTTGAGACGACTCTGCCTTCTAACGGCCGCACTGAGCACTTTATCCAGCAAAAGATGCGAGAGCTCGGCAAGAACAACACCGTGTACGAGTCCTTCATCGGCGCTGGGTACTACAACACACTGGTCCCCGCCGTTATCTCGCGCAACGTCCTTGAGAGCCCTGCTTGGTACACCAGCTACACCCCCTACCAGGCTGAGATCAGCCAGGGTCGTCTCGAATCACTGCTCAACTTCCAGACTCTTGTCACGGATCTGACTGGTCTCGACATCGCCAATGCCTCTGTTTTGGACGAGGCTACTGCCGCCGCCGAGGCCATGACCCTCGCAATGGCCAACGCCCCCCGAGGCAAGGGCAAGAAGGTCTTTGTCGTCTCAGAGACTTGCCATCCCCAGACTCTCGCCGTCCTCGAGTCCCGAGCTGAAGGTTTCGGAATTCAGCTTGTTTTCGGTGACGTCCTCGCCGACAACAACAAGCTTGTCAAGGAAGTCGACGGTACTCTCATCGGTGCCCTTGTTCAGTACCCGGATACCAACGGTGGTGTTCACGACTACCAGAACCTCGCCGACATCGTTCACGAGAAGAAGGCTCTGCTCTGCGCTGCTACTGATCTGCTCGCCCTGACCATGCTCAAGCCCCCGGGTGAGTTTGGAGCTGACATCGCCATTGGCAGCTCTCAGCGACTGGGTGTTCCCCTGGGCTATGGTGGCCCTCACGCCGCTTTCTTCGCTACCTCTGAGAAGTACAAGCGCAAGATCCCCGGTCGTCTCGTCGGTGTTTCCAAGGATCGTCTTGGTAAGCCCGCTCTCCGTCTTGCTCTCCAGACTCGCGAGCAGCACATTCGACGAGAGAAGGCCACCAGCAACATCTGCACCGCCCAGGCCCTCCTGGCCAATATGAGCGCCTTCTACGCTATCTACCACGGTCCCAAGGGCCTCAAGACCATTGCCCAGGATATCTGGAGCAAGACCCGTCTTGCTCAAAGCCTCATTCTCGAGAAGGGCGAGTTCAAGCTCCACACTGACGGTGTCCGCGAGGACGGTACCGTTCTGTTCGACACCGTGACCCTCCAGGCCTCCCCTGACGTTATTGCCAAGGTCCACGAGAAGGCCAACCTCCAGAGCATCAACCTGCGACGAGTTGCCGAGGACAAGGTCGGCTTCTCACTCCACGAGGGCGTGACTGTGGAGGGCCTTGGAAACCTGGTCAAGTGCTTTGGCGTCTCTGAGGCCGAGTTCAACGCCGCCCTTGAGTCTGACCAGGCCAAGTTCCTTGACGACCAGATCCCCTCAGCTCTTCAGCGCAAGTCATCCTACCTCGAGCAGCCCGTCTTCAACTCCTACCACACTGAGACGGAGCTTCTGCGATACATCCACCACCTTCAGTCCAAGGATGTCTCCCTCGTGCACTCCATGATTGCTCTGGGCTCCTGCACAATGAAGCTCAATGCCACAACCGAGATGCTCCCTGTTTCCGACCCTGCGATTGCGAACCTGCACCCCTTTGCTCCCGTTGAGCAGGCTTCCGGTTACCAAGCTCTGATCAGCTCACTCAGCAAGAACCTGTCCACCATCACTGGCATGGATGCTACCACTCTCCAGCCCAACTCTGGCGCTCAGGGTGAGTTTGCCGGTCTCCGAGTCATTAAGCGATACCACGAGGAGAGGGAAGGCGAGAAGCGAAGTGTGTGCCTGATCCCCGTGTCCGCTCACGGCACCAACCCTGCCAGTGCGGCTATGGCTGGCATGAAGGTCGTCACCGTCAAGTGTGACGGCAAGACCGGCAACCTAGATATCGAGGACTTGAAGGCAAAGTGTGCCAAGCACGCCGACGAGCTGGCTGCCATTATGGTTACCTACCCTAGCACCTTTGGTGTCTTTGAGCCCGAGATCAAGCAGGTCTGCGATCTTGTTCACGAGCACGGCGGTCTCGTCTACATGGACGGTGCCAACATGAACGCCCAGATCGGCCTTTGCAGCCCCGGTGATATCGGCGCTGATGTCTGTCATCTGAACCTGCACAAGACCTTCTGTATCCCCCACGGCGGCGGTGGTCCCGGTGTTGGTCCCATCGCTGTCAAGAAGCACCTTGCTCCTTACCTGCCTGGCCACCCTGAGATCGACCCTCAGCGAGGCGACGCGGCGCGAGCTACCACAGCCGTTGCCCCTATCAGTGCCGCTCCCTGGGGCAGCGCGTCTATCCTGCCCATCAGCCACACCTACATCCTGATGATGGGTGGTGAGGGTCTTACCCGACAGACCGGTACTGCCCTCCTTAACGCCAACTACATCATGTCTCGCCTACTGCCGCACTACAAGGTTGTCTACACAAACGCCAACGGACGATGCGCCCACGAGTTCATCCTGGACGTTCGACCCTTCAAGGAGACTGCTGGTGTTGAGGTTGCCGATATCGCCAAGCGATTGGCAGACTACGGCTTCCACTCCCCTACCATGAGCTTCCCTGTCTCGGGAACGCTTATGATTGAGCCCACCGAGTCCGAGTCCCGCGCTGAGCTCGACCGCTTCTGCGATGCCCTCATCCAGATCCGTCAAGAAATTGCCGACGTCGAGTCTGGAAAGACGCCTCGGGAAAACAACCTGCTCAAGAACGCACCCCATCCTCAGCACGACCTGGTCGCTACCGAGTGGGACCGACCTTATAGCCGCGAGGAGGCAGCCTACCCGCTTCCCTACCTAAGGGAGAAGAAGATGTGGCCGTCTGTGGCCCGCGTGGATGATGCTTATGGCGACACAAACCTGTTTTGCACGTGTCCCCCGGTTGAGGGAAGCGAGAACCTGTAGACCATGATAATAGTTAAAAAGATAGACGGGGGATCCATTCTGGGAGAGCGTTGCTTTTAGCGGGTAAATATCATATTCAACCATGATGTCAAGTCAAATTTGCATACTGGGAGGGCTGTTGTCATGGAATTACTCAACTAAAGGCGAACTGAGAGTTGATTTATGGAGTTTTGCGAAAAGTATAGGTTTAGACTTGACACTAGAAAGTCATGAGATAAAAAAGTTCAAAACATTTGTGTTTTTGCTACAAGTAATCCCGCGACGAGTCTTCAGATATGAGTGATAAATAAGCCTTGAAAATTGTGATTATGAGCACTTCATATCTATTTGCATTTTCATTTTGTTTTGAACACCTATTAAACAATCCCCTACTGCTCCTTGATGTGCTCAGCATAAGCCGCCTCGTCCATCAACGCATCCAGAGTAGAAACATCAGAGGCCTCGACCTTGATCAACCAGGCGTCGCCCTCAGGATCCTTGCCGAGATCCGCGGGTGTCTCGTTCAGGGCCTCGTTCACCTCGGTGATTGAGCCAGAGACGGGAGACACAATGTCCGAGGCCGACTTAACGGACTCGACGGTGCCGAAGGACTCTCCCTCGGTGGTCTCCTCGCCGGTAGCTGGGAGCTCGACGTAGACAACATCGCCGAGGGCATCGGCAGCGTAGTTGGAGATGCCAATTGTGCCTGGAGGTGTGTGGTCAGAAGGAGCTTCTCCATAACGGGCTTTTCTTTTTAACTTACATGTCTTTCCGTCAGAGGCCAGGTCAACCCACTCGTGGCTCTCGGTGTATTTCCTCTTGAGGACTGGAGTAAAGTCAGAAGAAAAGGAACCCCGTTGTTGAAGATGGGCGACTTACGGTTGAGCGAGACTGAGAAGCTTCGCCGGGGGGCAATGCTGTTGGCTCTGCAGGCGAGAGGAACTCGCAGGGCCGAAGACCTGGCGGACGCCCAAGCTTGTCGCACGAAAAGACCAGACATTGTGTGAGTGAGCGAGTTGGCGATGCAGCTCTAGAGATGATCGGTGTGGGAAGGTATATTGTTTATTGCGATGAGTTTACCTCTGGGCCCCCAATACCAGCGGCCCAGACAGATATGGGCGACCTCGGCGCTGCTCCTCCGAAGCCCGTCTCCACGGCGCCAAGTACCTCGGAGTCACTGCCCGGTCCCTCATGGAAGCGAGCCCGCCCTCGCGCGTAAGACCCCTGTCGTGGCTTTTGCCGCCTCTGGGTCCTAGTTAGTTATCATGAAGATGAGGTCCTGGATCGGACCCAATGTTTTTGTATACACTGGGAATAGATGACAAACTGCTGATATGAACGCTGCTGATGATTTGCGAGAAGATGTGTGAAAGGGCTTGATGCACAAGGTTTCTGCCAGCTAATTACGGAGAGCATACGGTCTGTCTGTTGTATAAATTCCGATCATGTTTAGAAGTTTAGTGATAGGTATCCGTAGTAGAGAGCCCTACATCGGATGCGAAGCACCTTGTTGGAGAAATGTCTAGGTATGTACTCCGTACTCCATAACCATGATTCGATTATAATGCGACCCCGCAGCCGGAACCAGGAGCTTGGGATCATGAGATAGACTTAACGTTGCCACGGCGGTAAGTCTAGATACATGTTATCTACTTGCCCATGACGGGGATGGTCCAATTAGCAACGGAGCCGAGTGCGTCTCGGCGACTATCCGTCGTGCAAGTCGCTGAACGCGGTGCCACTCCCGATGCTCCACTTACCCCTCAAGTACTTGCTACCCAAGTCTTTCACTGAGTCAAGTAGAGGCGGGCAGGCTAGAGACTCGGTGACGCGCTTCGTTGCGGCGTCTCGACTCGACGGATCTTTGACCCCGGATTCCCTGGAGTACATTCAACGACATGGCTGTCCATCGTGATGGTGTTGCCCCAGACGATTGATCTAACTAGTTAGACTCTGATACTCACCCTCGGAATCCCGTAGTGACACCCAGCTCGAGTCATTCAGCACACGAACGGCCGTCTATTGCACGTATGATGAGCCATGATGAGCGTAACCATGGACCGCGTTCACGATAGTTCTACAGAAATGTGCAACTTCATATGTTTTTGAACGCCTAAAAAGTCTTTTGGTATTATCTCATGTATCAATTCTACTTTAACATCACGACTGAAGCCAAGGCTGGGGGAATCCACCAACCCACTCCTCCACCTCCTTGCGGAGGGCACCAATCTCCTTGACGGACGACCCATCGCCGACATACTCAAGGAAGGCCTTGACTGTGGCGGGGTTCTTTGCGCCCTTGGCCTCGGCCGCCGCCTTTGCGTCCTTGTCCACCGTAAGCGTGATCTTGACAGCGCGATCGACAATATCGGCCACCCGCTTGAAGTCCTCGGCGTTGAAGCCTCTCGTCGTCATGGCGGGCGTTCCCAGACGCAGACCACCGGGCTTGAGAGCTGAGCGGTCACCGGGCACCGTGTTCTTGTTGCTTGCCACTCCGCACAGCTCCAAGACGCGCTCGACTCGGGCGCCATCAACACCCTTGGGCTTGAGGTCAACAAGCACCAGGTGGTTGTCTGTACCTCCCGACACCAGCTTGTAGCCGAGCTCGTCGCCCAAGCGCCCGGAAAGAGCCTGGGCGTTCTTCAGGACAGTCTTTTGATACTCGACGAACTCGGGGGACTGGGCCTGCTTGAGAGCCACGGCGAGGGCAGTGATGGTGTGGTTGTGGGGGCCGCCTTGGTGGCCGGGGAAGACGGAGCCGTTGATGGGGCCCTCAAGATCGTACAGGATCTTGTTTCCCTTCTTATCGGTCTTCCGCACGCCCTTGCGGAAGAAGATCATGGCGCCTCGGGGTCCTCGCAGCGACTTGTGTGTAGTAGTCGTCACCACATCAGAGGTGTCGAAAGGCGAGCGGATGACACCAGCAGCAACGAGACCGGAGATGTGCGCCATATCGGACAGCAGGTATGCGCCCACCTCGTCGGCAATTGAGCGCATGCGCTCATAGTCGATGAGGCGTGAGTAGGCGGATGTTCCGGCGATGATGATCTTGGGGCGGTAGAGGAGCGCATTGTCGCGCAGCTTGTCGTAGTCGATCAGACCTGTCTCCTCGTTCAGGCGGTATGGGAATGTCTCAAAGTACTTGGAGACCATCGAGATCTTCTTGTGAGGCAGCTGGTAGCCGTGAGAGAGATGGCCTCCATGGGGAAGGTCGAGTCCCATGATGCGGTCATGGGCATTGAGGAGGGCAGAGTAGGCGTAGAGGTTGGCGGGCGAGCCAGAGAGAGCTGAATTCTCGTAGTCAGTATCATTGCGCAAGGTGATGGACCACCATGGATCACTCACGCTGCACGTTGACACCCCATTGTTCGGGGTCGAGGCGGAATGCCTCGAGAGCTCGCCTTTGGCACAGACGCTCGGCCTCGTCGATGTGCTCGTTTCCACCGTAGTATCGCGCTCCGGGATAGCCCTCCGAGTACTTGTTCTGCATGACACTACCAAGAGCGTCGAGGACTGATCGCGAGGTGAAGTTTTCCGAGGGAATGAGGTTGATGAAATGATTCTGTCGCGTCTCTTCCTGCAATGGATTTAGAATTATTTGCGCATCGGCATCCATTGGGGGATACCTACGCGCTTCAAGATGGCGTGAATCTCAGGATCGCCATTTTGGAGAGAGGCGCCTAGGAGCTACCAGCATATCAGCAGCCATTCTCGAATATTGATTTGCTAAGACCTCACTTACATCTGACTGAGAGGCAAACGTCCTCGTCGAGATGCGGGTCGCTAGGGACGGCTTGCCGCGGAGGCAGTGGCTGGTTTGCCGAAGAGCCCTTATGTTCATCATGGTGGAGGAGGTTTGCCGGACTGAAGGGATTACGAGCTCGTGAACAAGATCACCAACGGACAAGCTGAGCTTAGGCTGAGGAGCAGGCCAAGTTCTAATAAGAGGAAGGGTTGCATGCTCGGGGTCCACATCATCTAAGTTACATCTAGCTGCTCCGGAGAAGGCCTCCTTGCACCCGCATTTCGGCTCATGAAGTGCGGCTACATGATGCTTCACCGAGTTACGGATACACTGTCACCGAGTCAACTCCTTGAGCCAGATCTGGCGGGAGCAAGCTCCGGGGCCCACTTGTTTGCCTCCGATGGTGGCCTGCGCCGGTTCCAGGCCGGAAGTGAGGTACTTTCGGGTACATACTTGAGAAATGTCCAGACCCGCCTGGCCTGAGAATGCGTCGGTCGCTGAGCCGATCCAACATTGACTCGGTGAGGACTGCCTCCGCATTCTCTTAGATTGCACATGAGAGCATTCCTAATTGATGGATTTACCTACATAATTAACGTTATATGGAGAAGCATGGACACACAGGCGTGTTTACAATAGGAAATGTGCTCAAATGGCACCTGACGGCGAAGCTTTTAACCAAAGCTTTTAACCACACAGTATCGATCGCGTCTGTGAATCTTATTAAACCTTTATATAAGTAATTACGCAATCCTTGACCAATGCACAAGTTAGACAGAGTGTCCGAGTGGTTAAGGAGTGTGACTTGAATCGAATCAGTGAGATTTCTCCCTGATTTCCGTAGATATCACATGGCTTCGGCCGCGCAGGTTCGAACCCTGTCTCTGTCGATGCATTGCTTTTTTGCCCTTCTTGATCATGCCCTAAAAGGCGTTATCACAGATAGTCACTTGTCACTTATATTTTGACGTTGATAGTGAGATGGATACCCTGTCCTGTTGGACGTCTCCATTGTATTCTCCCACAGGTGTGAGGTCATAGTTAATACTTTTACTTAATAAAGACGCATTTGGTTCTTTGGAGCTCCCATTTATACAAGAAGACCGCTCGCTCCTTGTGATAGGCTAATACGATACAACTCCTGTTCCCAATCATACGTGAATGTCGTCCATTGCGCAAACCTGTTACAGATTTAGAGTCATCCTCGACGTAATCGACCCCCAAGTTGGGGGCGAGAGTCCATACTCCAAGTTGGAGATACAGCGCAGTCAATGCCAAAGGAGGTAATACGCCGTGATCAGGGATGCTTGCTGAAATGCTGCTAATAGCCGTGTCAAACCCGCACACTTTGGACGGAATGTCAAAAGTTTAACGGTTCTTGGTCTCGCTTTGCTCGTCAAGCTACTTCACATCGGATTATAACCAACACTGAGATCTCATTCAACACCGCAGCAATGGCCCCTCAACCCGATATCCATCTATATACTTGGCTTACCTGCAATGGCATCAAAATTTCGATAGCTCTGGAGGAGCTGGGGCTTCTGTACAAGGTCACAGACATTGACATCGGGAGCGGCCGTCAGAAGGAGCCTTGGTTCCTGAAGATTAATCCCAACGGCCGCATTCCCGCTATTACTGATGGCGATAAGCACATCTTCGAGAGTGGTGCTATTCTGTTGTATCTGGCAGACAAATACGATAGCGAGAATAAGATCAGCTACCCTTTTGGAACCCCTGAGTACTATGACCAGTTGAGCTGGATTATGTTCCAGATGGGGGGCCTGGGACCGATGCAAGGTCAGTCGAGGAATCATGTTATCCATAACTACTCTCCCAGCACTAATCACCATTGACAACAGGCCAAGCTAATCACTTCCGCCTATTTGCGGGCGAATACTCACAGTACGGTATTGACCGCTACGTAAACGAGACAAAACGTCTGTACGGGGTGCTCAACACGCGTCTCGAGCAGTCCGCCTGGCTGGCTGGCGACAAGTACACCATTGCCGACATATCCAGCTACGGCTGGGTCAGGTATGCGCCGCTGGCGCTGCAGTTCGACCTGAACGAGTTTCCAGCACTGAAGAAGTGGCACGATGCCATTGCCAAGCGCGAGGCTGTACAGAGGGGCATAAATGTTCCCCGTGCGAGTACCGACCAGGAGCTCAGCCAGAGGTACCGGCTCTTAGAGCAGAAGACACTTGCACTCAAGATGAATACGCATTCATCTTAGGAATAAACGATGAGGAACCCCAGGGCGTAGAAGCTTGCTTCTTTGTGGTATGGTAGAGCCATTATATAGGCTAATATCTGTCTGATTTGTTTTCCGTTCTCAGAGGGATTGATTTTCGCGATAATGGCGATTGTAGTTCACTGCTATGTTGGTAGCATTTTGAAATTCTCAGCACCTTTACAATATTATGGTTAACTTCTTCTGGCTTTCAGAGCACTTGCATCAAGTAACCCTTGTGAGCATGTAAACTAGATTTAAAAGAGACGCCAAGTACGGCCTATCAGTCACGGTACTACATCTGGCTTTGGATGACATGGTGATGGTGACAGGAGGATCTGAGGGTTCTGAGCCTTGTGTACTCAGAATATCAAAGAGGCTTACAACTTTGAGACGGCCAAGTGTGGTTGTATTTCAAGTCTAATCTAGTCTAAAACATGTCTATAAAATAAACATGAAATGCCCCAAACATCATAATTAAATCGTCAAATAGGAATGGCATTGCTGAGAGCCTCAGTAGAGCAAAAATGGGGAAGATCGAGCGAGGCTACAAGAACTCGCCACGAGAAATATCATGGCGAGAATGTTGGGTTTGCCATTGCACCTCACTCTTAATTCAAGAAAGGGTAACCATGAGAAATTTCCATGTATCTAGTCTAGTGGCTAATAGAAGGGGATACTAATTCAACTTGGTAGGCAAGTCCTTGCCATCCAACCACGCCTCTAGATTTGCAAATGAGTCCTCGTACCATCGATGCATAACACCCTCCTCCACGTATCCCATATGGGGGCTTAGGAGTACCTCGCTGCGACCCTCTTTGCCCCATGGGATCCTGCGCCACTCGCTATCAACTGGTAAAGGCTCCGAGTGGTAGACATCGAGCGCCAGACCTCTGATCTTGCCAGCCTTGACCGTCTCGAGCAGAGCCTGCTCATCAATGAGGGGACCGCGCGATGTGTTTATGAGAAGCGCCGTGGGCTTCAGAAGCTGTAGTTCCCGTGATGCCAGCATACCGCGGCTGCGGTCTGACAGCACGTAGTGAATGCTCACCACGTCGGCATCAGACAGAAGCTGCTCCTTGCTCGAGGCCACTTGGAATGTCCCGGCAGCGAGACCAAAGCCACGGGCTTTCTCATCTGCCGCCTCCTGGGTCAGGCTGCTCGACCAAGCGAGGACCTTCATGCCAAAAGCCAGCACGGCTACTTTCGCCACATCAGCGCCCAGCTTCCCTAGGCCGATCACGCCCAGCGTCTTGCCAGTGAGTCCTGTGGCGAAGGATACCTCCCAGGCATCGCTTGTCTTCAGCGAAGCGTCGTCGCGGGCAATGTTCCTGGCAATACCTAGGATCAGTGCCCATGTGTGCTGAAGTGTCGAGTCGAGCGATGTCGGCGGCTTTACCGAGCTGCCCAAGCCCTTGGCTCCGAGCACGGGGATACCGCGCTCCGCACACACTGCCATGTCGATGGCTGTGTTCTTCATGCCCGTAGTCAAGACGAGTTTGAGGTTATCCAGCGCTTTAATGACCGCGCCAGGTAGTGCCGTGCGCTCACGCATGGTTGAGATGACGTCGAACGGCTGCAGACGCTCAACGAGTTGTTTCTCGTCGGCTGTAGGAGGGAGCGTATCTGGGAAGCTGGTGACTTCTACCTTGCTGCTCAAATGAGCCAGCTTCTGGGCAGCGATACCCTGGTAGTCGTCCAGAATGGCGACGCGGATCTTGCGGCTCGCCATAGTTGCAAGAGTTCTGATGATGTGGGAATGCAGCTTTGTGTGTGAAACGATACCAAATGCACCTGGACTTGCTAAAGGAGTGCACGAATCGAGTGAATAAACTAGCAGCCAGCTGTAGCTTCTCCCATCCTTTATTTCATGAGAAAACCGAAGACAAACTGACTACGTGATGCGGAACTCAAGGAAGTCCAAGTCATGACCCCAAATTGGGGGAGGGCGAGACGGAGGGGG